>JABUQX010013278.1:0-5000 GCA_015478945.1 Trachelipus rathkii | reverse complement strand
ACCCTAAAACGGTAAATCAAGTGAATCAGTAAAATCAAGCCAAACCCATCCCCTCCCCTCCCCTCCCAACCCTGATCTTGTGAGGTTAATTGATCTATTGAGTTATTGTTCTATTGATCTATTGATTTAATCATATTTAAAGTACATTTTGGAATAACATAGCATAAAAATATGTTCTTTTTATACTAACCTCGAATATATGTTGACATAACAAGTTTTCACAATCAAATAAAGCTACATATAACATAACCTGATGTAAGAATAAAATGTATAACATCAAACCTAACTAAATACCATACTAACGAATAAACAGTCAACACTAACAAAGTACCATACTTAACAACAGGAAAGTAACTAACGTTGCATACAGAACGCATCCTATTCATACTTTTTCCAAATATATCTCTAACATATCACTGTTATTTTTCATTAACATAGTAACATTTTAACAAAAAAATTTATCATAACCTACCTAATTATCATAACTGACGCAAGCGAATATAATGCTAAACGTAAACAAAGTTTTCCATCAATAAAGCTAACATATAACCTGAACTAAGAATATAATGTACACCCACAAACTTAACACATCTTAAACACGAATAAACAGTTAACATTAACAAAGTTTCATATTTAACAACAGTAAAGTAACTAACATTGCATATAGAACATACCCTATTCACACTTTTTTCAAACATATCTCTAACATATCACTGTTATTTTACAATAACATAGTAACATTTAACAATAATTTACCATAACCTAACCTAATTATCATACTGACCAACGAATATAGGCTGACGTAATAAAGTTTTCACATCAATAAAGCTAACATATCATAGCCTGAACTAAGAGTATAACACACATTTACAAAACCTAACATACCTTACGCTCGAATAAACTGCTAACAATAACAAATTTCCATACTTAACAGCAGTAAAGTAACTAACAAGGCAGGCATACAGAACGAGCAGGTACTAAGCTGATGTGGTAAATATTCATTAAACAAATCAGTATCGCGCTGTGTTTGTTTATTTATTTATTTTATTTATTTTTAATTTCATTTCTTTAAAACTTTTTGTTTTAAAATTTTTTATTTATTTTTAATTTTATTTCTTTAAAACTTTTTGTTTTTAAAAAACGTTTATTTATTTTCAATTTCATTTCTTTAAAACTTTTTGTTTTTAAAAAACTTTTATTTATTTTTAATATTATTTCTTTAAAACTTTTTTGTTTTTAAAAAAAGTTATTTATTTTTAATTTTGTTTCTTTAAAACTTTTTGTTTTAACTAAAACTTTTATTCTTTTTTATGTTTATAACGTAAAAAAAATTACATTTTTACATACACTAAAGCAGTAAAACAGTAAATCAAAAAATCAAACTACCCACCCCACCATCCCCAACCATCCATGATCTAAAGATCTATTGATCTATTAGGATAACAGTTAACATAACAAAGGTTTACCCACGGTAAAGTTAAACTATGAACATAGCATACTTAACACACAACAGCCGCACGAATAAACAGCCATCACTAGCATCTTAACCAATAAAGTTCACATGGGGGGGGGGGGAAGTAAAACAAGTTTTCATTTTTTATAACATATAATTTTCAATGAAAAGAACATTATATAAATACATAAAAATCATACGCTTTATTTTAAACATATTAATTCATCTAATCATGGGACAGAGGATTCTGTATAAATTGAGCAAGTTCTATATATCTCTCCGGAGATTTAACACCCTTTGTAAGGATGTAAATATAAATACCACCTGCAACACTAAACCATTTTTCTGCATATTTTGGTTCAACAGCATTCATTCTCTCGCTCCAGAGAGAAGTAAACGTATCCATGCTGATAGTTATTAGCGCACTCATGTATATCGCATTATACGGTAAACCACATGTTTCAGTGTAAATATCGTAGATTACACCATGAGCTATATTATGGGATTAAAGTCTCTCGAGTATGTCAACATCGTTAAGAAGCTCTGAATGTTAATTCATTTTTTTATTTTAATGCAAAGCTGGAATATTTTCAGATGTTCAAACTGGGAAACCTATACACGTACGCCAGAAGGTCACACCATCGATGGGTCTCCAATAGTTGCGTACATCAAGGCTTTTAATATTGTCACACGACGAGAAAGCAGCATCTATTCTATTAGAACCCCTCTCACTGTCTCCCCAGTCAGATATTTCACTACGCCTCGATGCATCGGATAACACACATTCATCCGTTACCCATGCTGCGACGATGTCGATAATCTTGATGAATTCTTCAGCAGAAATGAATAAGGGTCTATTATTTGAACCTCTGGCAGGAATACAAGCAATGTAATCGGTCCTCCATTCGGCATACGAATAAATATAAATGACACATCGTTGGGAATAACGAAAGACCTCGTCAAGATATCAAACAACAAGCGTGGAGAGCGAGAATGGTCATCGTAGCCAGCACAGAGAAAAATGTCTTACTGATGGAAATCGTGTGCGTAAGCAGTCCTCAAAGGTAATGAGACTCTTTCTTTCAACCAATCAGAAGAAAGTAAACAAGGATATAGCGCACAAACGAACCATAACGGTTCAAAAGTCTATTCAATATTCCATGTACAGCTTTGTTTAAACATGAAATCGCATCAGATATTTGTATTTCATCATATCTAGGCCTTAACGAGCAATTCCATTTCACTTTGTATTTGTATCCATGTTCATTAGGGTTAATTAAATAAGATCGAGAAAAATGGTTCACATCTCTCTCCCATTTTTTCGAAAGCATTACACAATACCTGTGATCTTGTTTGTACCGTTTTCGAAAACATTACGCAAAATACCTTTGATTTCTTGTTTGTCACAGAAAAAATATAACAAATTTACTTAAAAAAGTTTTTGATGTTTATTGCTAATCTTTTTCTTTTTTTATGCTTTATATCATTAGCATAGTAATTTTTTAACCAAAAACCTAAAAAAAATTTATTATGACATAACCTATCTATCATGCTGAATCAATGAATAAATGCTAATCTATGCAATGTTGTCAAATTAATCTCTGTCGATGCGCTGTTGCCCAAATCTTACCATCTCAGTTTTCAACGCCAACTATGAAATACAAATGTTAATTTCAATATTAACATAGGTAATATCTATCATATCATAACCTAATTAACATTGAAATACCGATAAAATGCAACATAAAACAAAGTTTTAACGTCAGTAAACCCCTCAAAATAAATTTGTTTATTGTAATTTTTATCTTAAATTTAAATTTTTTGAAATATCAAACATAGTTTTATATTTGTAAATATAAATATATATATATATATTATATATCTTATATATATAATATATATATATATATATATATAATATATAATATATATATAAATATATAATATTTTGTAAATTTATAAATAAATTTAGTATTTTAATAATAAAAAAAATATATATTATATATATATATTATCTATATATATATATTTTTTTATATCATATATAAACATAAAGAGAAATAAATATATATATTACATAGTATATCCTATGAAACGTATATATATATATATATATAGTATATAATAAATAATATTATATATATATATATATATATATACTATATATATATATGTACATATATATAGGTTATATATATTATAAAAAATAAAGGTTTTTTATTTTTTATTTTATTTTTGTTTAAAATATATTTTTTACCAAATTTTTTTATTTCTTTTTTTTATGTTTATAACAAAAAATTTGCACTTTTACATACCCCAAAAGCAGTAAATTCCAGTAAAATCAAAACAAACCAAGTCCCACATTTATTCCTCACTCCTCTCTCCATACCTATTGATCTAATGATCCTTATTGTTTCAAATCAACAGAATTATTGACCTAATCATTTTGGATAAACACAAAACATAAAATAAAGTTCTTTATACACAGATCAACAAATATATGCTAACGTAACGCACCCCTCCCACGCCTTTCCTTGATCATTTGATCTAATTGATCTATTGATTCAGGGGCCACATTTTGAGTATCATTCGGATAAACATAGCATACAAAAAATAAGTTTTTATACACTAACGCACTGAATATACGCTACAGTAAAATGTTTCACATTTAATAAAGCTAACAACAGCATTACCTGAACTAGGAATATAACGTACAAAGACAACCTAACACAACTTACACATATTACACACAAATAAACTAACATTAACAAAGTTCCATACTTAACAACAAAAAAGTAACTAACACAGCGTACAAAAAACGTAAAACCTATTCATACTTTTTTCAAACAAGCATAATCTCTAACATATCAATGTTATTTTTAACATTAACATGGTAAATATTTAATAAAATTAGCAATAAGCCATGTCTAATTATCATACCGACAACGAATAAATGCTAACTTAACAAAGTTTTTCACATTAACTTCGTAATATTTAAACAAAAATTCATCATGAACCTTACTAAATAATCATAATCCCAAACGAAATAATGCAACACTAAGTTTTATTCCAAACATTAACATCAAAATAAACAAAGTTTATCGCAACATAGATAAAAATAAGTCTTTGAATAAAATATCAATAGTAAAGTGTAATAGTTACTGATTTTAAAGCAGTAAAATCAGTAAATCAAACCAATTGTTCCAGTAGACCCCTCCCTACCTGCATATCCATGACCTTTTGATCTATTGATCTGTTGACCTATTGATTTCGTATATCATTTCGGATAAACATAGCGCAAAAAAAATGTCCTATAATAGTAACCATCGTAAATATATGCCAACGGTAACAATGTTTTCTCGTTAATAAAGCTAACATAGCAAAACCTATAAGAATAATAATAATGTACAACGACAAAACGTAACACTTAGCTCGAAATAAACTACTAACATTTAACAAAAGTTCATACTTTAACAACAGAAAAGACCTAAACCAGTGTTCCAAAACGTAAACCTATTCACAACATTTTCAAGCTACTCTAAAACCA
>JABUQX010013277.1:12500-18365 GCA_015478945.1 Trachelipus rathkii | reverse complement strand
TCTTTGAAGAATTTACTTTGCGGAGGTCATATTTTAAATCGGTGCCTGCTATTTTTAGTCATTTAAACGTTCTCTTTGATATGAGTATTATGTGTAAGGATCTGGTATACAAAACTGAAATGCGTACCTATGAAGATAAAGTAATAATATCTTTAAGTTCAAAAGTAAATGTAAACCTACGAGACAGGGACATGTTTTTTCTCGAACGATCACCATGGCAGCGTAAACATATTCGTAGACGTGATGCTGAGTTGGATATACTTCATGATATCCCTACTATGTTGAAGAGGGTTATACTATCTGTGGAGAATAACCGCATGACTCCACATGAATTAAAAGATGAAGCAGATCGAGTACTGCATTATACATGTACCCCATCCGAGATGCTCAATCATCCAGGTATGGCTTATGTATATACAAATATAATTGATCATCAATATGTAGGTAATACTAAAGCTCCTTTATTAAGAGTAGTATATTTTCCCAAAGAGAGTAAAGTTATAACATTCCCTAATGTTCATTATCTACCTCTGAATAGATCAAATTTTGACTCTGTACGCGTGCATATAAAAGATGTAGAAGGAAATCCTTTTCCCTTTACATACGGTGCATTGTTATGCAAAGTTCATATTAGAAAGAAACAGATGCAGTAATTACAGCATAATGGAATATATAAGAGGTGTAGTCAGATATATTTTTCATTCATTAACATACTCTCACAGTGTAAAGATAGTATAAGAAAGATACTCCTGTAATAATGGACGAAGAAAGGGTATTCAGGGGAACAAAAATGCAGAGGGGTTATGGCCTTGGTTAAAAAGTATTAAGTAAAAATAATGTTAATAAATATATGTGTTAAATAATAGGTTTGCATACTATTCAAGATATTGCTGCAGGAAATAATCCTCGAACAGCATTAAAAAGACGTATAGCCGGTTTCAGACGAGATGTTGGATGATGTTAAGCGTAAAATAAGACGTAAAATGTCAGGACAAGGTCGAGGGATCAAGAAGATTGTCATAAAGAAAAAGACTAAGCGGAAAAAACCTCTAAAGGAAAAATGTATTGATGTATTTGCTATTTAATTACTAACTGATAACTTTTATACGATGTGTGTATATAAGTAAGGTTTTTCATGAAAATGTTCATTATACGTCCAGAGTTCGCACATGCAAGATGCATTTCCTTCATCCTTCTAGTCCTGATTGTTGTAAGAGTGAATTGGATCTCTTCTCAATGAACCCTACACAGATTAGCGTTAGCGAGTCCAACTTTATCAGTATTAATCCTCTGCATTCAATTACCAATACAGATGTTCCTCTAGAGTTCAATATTCCAGGCACTTCTGATCAATACCTAGACCCCTCTTATGTGTTTTTATATGTAAAAACGAAATTGACAAAACCTGATGGTACAGATCTTCCTACGGGTGATGACCATATAGTATATACAGAATCAAATTTCCTGTATACATGTTTCACCCAGGTTGAAGTCTATCTTAACGGAACTTCACTAGGTGCATCAGCGGCTAATTATCCTTATAGAAGCTATATAGAACATTTGTTAAATTATTCAGACGATGCTAAACAATCTCATCTCAAATCATGTGGTTTTTACAGCTTCAAAGATGAAGCTGCACATATAGATAAAGCAGCTAAAGTCATAAATAATACTTATGAATTTTACGGTCGATTAAATGGCGATATCTTCTCTCAAGAAAGACTCATTCTACCATCTGTAGATACTAGAATCATTTTATCACGGTCAAATCCTAAATTTGCTCTTAAAATAAAAAGTAAACCTGCTGCTACAGCTGTATGTCCAGAACCTGTTTTCAAACTGCTGGAGGCTTATCTCTATGTCAGAAAAGTGAAATTATCACCACAGCGTCATTTGGAAATTGAAAATTCGCTTTTGAATACTACAGCAAAGTACCCTATTAAGAGAGTTGAAACCAAGATATTTAATTTCACTCAAGGGTTATCGAGTATCAATATCCCTAACATTGTGAACGGAAATTTACCACAGAAAGTAATAATAGGGATTGTGGAACATGAAGCCTACTCCGGAATTATAAAAAGTCACCCTATAAATTCGCACCTTTCGGACTTAGGGGTATCAGTTTACATGTGAATGGACTGCCTCACGGACGTGATTATGAAATGTTATACAACGGAGACCTATCTCTCTGTACTCGACCTTTTTACGACTTAATAGCCAATACTGTATCATGTAATGATAGTGGGACAGGCTTAAATCTTGAAGAATACGCAAAGAATAGTAATTTATACGCCTATGATCTTACTGCAGACCTTTCAGCTTGTAACGCCTATCATTTAAACATTTTGAGAAAGGGTACCCTAGGACTAAGTCTCTCTTTTGGATCGAGTCTACAATCACCATCACTGTAGTGGTCTATCTTGAGCATCCTCAACTCATTGAAATTGACCGAGTACGCAACGTACTTTTGAATTATTAAAGATGAATGAAGAGGAAATAAAATCGGTGTTTAAAAATGAACCTCGCTTTTTAGGAGTGTTTGCTATTAACGAAATAAACTCTGTAAAGTTGGAGAAGGATACCTGCTTCATATTCAATACATTGCCTCGTCACATCACCTCAACAGGACATTGGATTTCCGTTTATAGAGCAAAAAACGATACTGTTCACATAATTGATTCTTTGAATTTAAAATTTATATTGAATAATCATTATATCACCTTATTTTTAAAATATAATAATGTAAGCTATGTAAAAACTATGTCTTACCCTGTTCAACCCTTATATTCCAATTTATGTGGAGTCTATTGTATTTATTTCATTATATGTTTTTTAAATAATGTATGTTTTAATAAACTTGTAAATATATTTGATGCTAAAAATTTGTATGTCAATGATTTTATAGTTTCTGATTATGTAATAAATGCTTTAAAATGAAAAACGCGATTTTACTTCCCTTAAAACTCGTATATATAAAAAGGTTTTTAATAAAATTTCGTACAATTTTATTAAAATAAAATGTTTATATAACAGAAACTCTGTGTGTTTTTATTCTTACATTACAAATTAAAACAAAAATAAAAATAGAAATAATAAATAAAAAGTAATAAAACAAAAATAAAAAATATAAAAGAAAACATAATGTTAATAAATATATGAGTTAAAACAGTAAAGCAGTGAGTTAAAGCAGTAAAGCAGAAAGTTAAAGCAGTAAAGCAGAAAGTTAAAGCAGTAAAGCAGAAAGTTAAAGCAGTAAAGCAGAAAGTTAAAGCAGTAAAGCAGAAAGTTAAAGCAGTAAAGCAGAAAGTTAGGTAACACCTCTATTGATTTACTGATTTACTGCTTTAAGGTATGTAATGTATATGAGTTAAAGCAGTAAAGCAGAGAGTTAAAGCAGTAAAGCAGAGAGTTAAAGCAGTAAAGCAGTAAAACAAATGCATACTAATCCCCTAGGTGTTAGGGCGGCGGCGGTTACGCGGGGATATGGCGCCTGCGGGCGCACGCGGCGGCGGTTACGCGGAAATATTGCGCCTGCGGGCGCACGCGGCGGCGGTAATATTGCGCCTAAAGGCGCACGCGGCGGCGGTTTCGCGGTGGGGCTGACCTGCGGACGCGGACTCTGAAACGTTTGCGGTCCCTGTCTCAAATGTGTAGCTCTTTAGATATATATTCAGTCGTGGTATAAGTGTTAGAAAAATACTAACTCATAGTAGGAAGCATTCTAGCAACTTGTAATGTACACCATTCGATTCCTCATACCTTATATCCTAGGGGTAGATACCCATATTAGGGCTATTCTAGGCTCAGGGGAGGCTAGAAAAGGCTTGAAAAAAGTGGCACTCAGTTGGCACTATGTGGCACTCACTTGGCACTATGTGGCACTCACTTGGCACTATGTGGCACTCACTTGGCACTCATTGGCACTCACTTGGCACTCATTGGCACTCATTGGCACTCACTTGGCACTCACCTGGCACTCACCTGGCACTCATCTAATACTCATAGAACACTAATAGAACATCACTAGATACTCCTTGCGGTGATTGGGAACCATTAAAGTTGAGGCATCAAAGTTGGGGCATCAATAATGCTGAGGCATCAAAATTGTACCGTAGAATACAAAAGGGTTGGGCGAAAAATTAGGGGTGCCGAAAAATTAGGGATGGCCTAAAATTAGGGTGGGCCAAAATTGACCCATGGAAGACCAAAGGGTTGGTCGTGTGTTTGTACGTGTGAATAAGTGTAAATGTAAGTGCAAGTATCTATGGGTGAGTGTAAGTGTCATAGTGAATGTGTGTATAAGTGTAAGTGTGTGTGTGTGTGTGTGTGTGTGTGTGTGTGTGTGTGTGTGTGTGTGTGTGTGTGTGTGTGTGTGTGTAGGTGTTCAAGTTAGGATAGTTCCATACATACGTTCAAGTTAGGAACGAAATATGTGACGGGTGGGGCACGAGTGGCCAGAAAATTGGCGTGGGCCAAAAATGACCCATGGTATATGGCAAGGTCAAGGCCTAAATATCATGGTCAAACAAGGTTAAGACATCAAAAAGGGCTAAGCCCCTAAAGGAAGGACAAAATTACCGTGGGTCAAAATTGACCCATGAAGGACAAAAAATTACCGTGGGTCAAAATTGACCCATGGTATCTGTCAAGCTTTGGAGCAAAGGGGAAGGACAAAAAAGGTTAAGACATCAAAATAGGGCTAAGCCCCTAAAGGAAGATCAAAAATTACCGTGGGCAAAAATTGACCTATGGCCGAAAAATTAGGGGGCGTAAAATAGGGGGGCAATACGTACAACGGTTGCTTACGCAACCGTTTGGCGCAACCCTTCTTCGAAGGGTTGCCAAAAATCAGGGTTGCCGAAAAAATTGGGGTTGCCAAAAAATTAGGGTTGCCAAAAAATACCGTAGGCCAAAAATGACCCATGGAAGACCAAAGGGTTGGTCGAAAAAAGGTCAAGGCCCAAAAAGGTAAAGGCCAAAAAAGGTCAAGGTCAGGTAAAAATTCGAGCTCAAAAAAGGTCGCGGTCAGAAAAGGTCAAAAAAGGTCGCGGTCATTTTCGTCCAATATGACCCTGATACTACTGGGGTTCATGGAGTTCAACTCCCTCCCTTCCGAAATTATTTAAGAGATTAAAATTTTTTGATGGCTTAAGTTTAAATTTTAATTTTTAATTATAATAAAAATAATAGTTAATGAAAACAAATTAAGAGTACATATTAACAGAAATGAGGAAACATATTTGTGGTCCATGAAGTTTTCTTATTTTAAGTGGTCGTTGAAAGCTTTAAATCAGAATATATATCGGAGGCAATATTTCAATGGCAGAAATAAATAGTGACTTTCTGATTGGACAGCGATATGATGGTGTAGAAGCAATGAAGAAAAGTTTTAGATTTGTTTAAATTGTCGAAAATATCCAGCTGCATTATATGTTCATTTATGTTCATATACATGTGAAGTACAGCACAAAAAAAAACTTTATAGCACAGCGAATGCAAATTGGTAATTTTTTAGATTGCCTAGGCTGACTACAATTTTAATAACATAAAATAGGAAAGATTTTCCCAGACACAAAATGGACAGAACTCACATGAATGGGTGAAACAAGATTGGTGGAAAGTTACGATGGATTGTTACGAGCTATAGAAATTTTTAAAGCATTTGTTGTAGCTTTAGAGGAGCTAGCTTGAATGGATCAAGATATTAAACCATCTTTGAAGATTTTGAAGTCTGTAATCAAAAGCAAATTTGCTATCAGTTTATTTGTGACTTCAACTTTATTCTCCTACACTTTTCCATATGTACTACATTGCAGTCCAAAATAATAAGTAACAGCAACTGCTATTAATCAAATTGAAAATGTG
>JABUQX010013276.1:12500-14117 GCA_015478945.1 Trachelipus rathkii | reverse complement strand
TAAGATGGAAGTCTGAGTGAAATTAGGAGTATATTGTGACTTGAAATCTGTTATATGTTTGGAACATATACATATACATGTATCGTTATTTACTTTTTAAAAAATATTAATCCTCTTATTGAATTTAAGAAATTATTTCTGGTTGAAACCCATTCTCTCGCTCGACATTTTGGAAATCATTTCTTTGTGTGTCTATGTGACTCACATCAATATTTATCCTCATCTCGGCCCATTCAACTGATCTAGTAAAAATATTTGGTATAAGTACCAATATTTATAAAATGGTTATGTTATCTCTTTATTAAAATTTGTGGCTCCAAATGGAGCCTTTATAGTAGTTAGTTATAGATGCCTATTTACTTGGATGAAGTGTACTTAGTGACGGCTTTAGTTCCCTCGGAGACGGCGTGTTTTGCCAATTCTCCAGGAAGCAAGAAAGAGTCTGACAGCCAGTTTGAATTTCCCGGAATGATGGTCGATCTCTTGTTTAGTGAGCTAAGCGGGAAGCCTCCGCAGCCAATTCTTTCGAAAGATATCATCAACTTAAAGAAATATGGAAAACATATTTGTGAGTTCAGGTGAAGACTACTAGGTTAGGGAATTTGTTGAGAAAGCAACAAAAGGGGAATATTCAAACAGAGGGCAATACTACAAAAAAGATTTGAATATGTAGTGACTTTCTAATTGGACAACGATATTGATGGTGTAGCAGCGATGAAAAGTGTTTAGAAGTGGTTCAAGCTGATTCGAAGAAACCAGAGGTATTGTATGTTTATTGCGTTCTATTATACGAGAGACAAACACACTTAGAAGGTTGAACTTACTGGCACGTGATAGCAGCTGGGTACTTATAGTAGGTCACCCAAGGCAGACAATTATTTTAATAGAAAAAAAATCACTAGAAAGATTTCCTCGAAGACGAAATGGACGAAAGACCCACGGAGGAATTATATGTTGTAATTTTAATGTGGGAAATTGTGCTTAGCACGATTATCATTATAGAAATCAGATCCATCTTCACAAGTGTTAATATAAAAGTTCACGATAAAATTCTCAGTATTTTTTCTGCGGAAAAATTGGTCATTATGAAAGAAATGAACATAGATAATATTCTTGAAACGATTGCTGATGAATTTATGATGAAAGTTTTTAGAGGAGATGAGATGGATGTGGTTTATAAATTGAACATACTTCAAAAACTTCAAATCTTTTGAAATTTATAATCACGAGAGAATTTGGGTATATTGCAGTTTCCATCATTAATGACAGTAACTGCTCTTAATCCTTTTGAAAATGTGATGTTTGATTTGAAAAAATTTCGCAACAAACATCGCTGAAATATTTTCAAACATTTTCTGTTAATGAAGATGTGAGAATGTCGGATGTTTGAATCACCAATGGAAAATGAAAAGACGACGCAATTTGCAATTCATTTTCTTTGGTGATTTTTCAAACCAAGTTTGATAAGTAAGTTCTTAAGCCATAGATTCATTCTTATCAATTCCATCGATATTTATTAAATTTTTAAAATTTTGTATATTAATTTGATCTGAACTATAACATTTGGATTGTTAAGGATTTCAGGATCTTCTTACTCACTACAGAAAGATATTTCTC
>JABUQX010013276.1:0-2500 GCA_015478945.1 Trachelipus rathkii | reverse complement strand
TATTGGATCAGAAAACCAAAGTTCTCAGTCATATGCCTCAAACAAGAAAATATTAAATAATAAAAAAAGATCAAATATATCATTTTAGAAAAAGGACTGAAGATGCTACTTTGAGGTAATCCACTTTCCAATTCAACAGTTTTCAACGAGAGAATTTTACTAAGCAAAATACCATTTTTAAAACATTGTAGACTTTCACATTACTTGTGTGAATGTCATCAAAGTAAAAATAAAAATTACTAAAATTATGCATATATGTAGGTATTAAATTCTCTCTCTCTCTACGGTACGAACTTCCTAACGTAATTTCACCTCCATTTTTATATTTTGTTAATTGAAAGTATTAAAAGCATAACTAATTTATTATTATTATTTTATTATTATTATTACTATTATTATTATTATTATTATTATTATTATTATTATTATTATTATTATTATTATTATTATTATTATTATTATTATTATTATTATTATATGCGAAAAAATATACGATGCAATAATTTATTATATTATTGCAATAAGATTTGCTCTAAACTGGACATGAACTTGGTTTTGGTTGGTTCCGAACTCAGCATAAATATCTGGACTCGGACTCCGCCCTAAAAACTGGACTCGGTATATTATATATTATATATATATATATATATATATATTATAAAGAAAGTATATATATATATATATATATATATATATATATATATATATATATATATATATATATATATATATATATATATATAGTTCAAAATAATGTATTAACACTTTGAAAAGACTATACAAACTTTATTTATGAACATAGTGACAAGTTTAAAGGCTTGAATTACAGAACATACATGTATTTAAAGAATCATGTTCGCAAATGTTCAAAATGATGACTGCCATTGTCCAAACACAGCTGATAACACGAACTAATGGAGTCCCAAAAGACACGAAATAGTTCATTTGGAATGTCCGACACTGTCTTTCGATTTCCAATTTCAATGCATTTATCGTTCTTGGTTTTGAGCGATAAACTCTGTCCTTGAGGTATCCCCATAAAAAGAAGTTCATTGGCGTGAGATCTGGGGAACGCGCAGGGTATTCAATACTACCCCTTCGTCCAACCCATGCGTTTGGAAATGATGCATCGAGGTGAACTCTTACATAGCGATGGTGGTGGGGAGGTGTTCCATCTTGCTGAAAAATCACGTCGTTATCACCAAACATCTGTGTGGACCAGACCGACTCCTGCAGCAAGGTTAGGTACCCGTCCTCATCGACCGCTCCGTTAATAAAAACGGTCCTATGATGCCCAATGCTGAAATCCTAACACAGTTACCCTGGTAGGTTTAAATGGTGTTCAGTTTTAACATGGGGATTTACAGGACCTCAGTAGGTACAATTATGGCCGATTAATCGAGCCATTTAGTTTAAAGGTGACCTCATCGCTCCAGACAATTTTGTGTGGAAACCCTGCACCTTCTGCACATTTAGCCAGGTGCCATTTACAAAATTGAAGTGTCCGGTCAGATCGTCTTCATTGAGAGCATGGAGTAGTCTTGGTATGTAGCATTTTCAAGCGTAGACGCTTCAAGATGCGATGGACGCCATCTTTTGAGATGTGCGGGTCTCCCGGAGCCGTTTGAATGTAGATTTTTGTGGGTATCGGATGAGGGATTTCCTGTACCTGTGCTCTTCCTTTGCAGGACAGGATGGCCGTGGTCGTCCAGAACGTTTCTTGTTGACGTTGTGAACGTTTCCAAGCTTCAAATTTCTCTCTGATGCGGGCAATGGTCCGGTGCATTGGTCCGTGCATTGTATGGTTTATCGAACTCCTTCTGAACCGTCTTTGCACTTCCGTGGCGTTTCCGGTGGCCACATTTAAGGACAAACTTTCTCTCTTCAAAGCGAAGTTGATCTCCCGCCATTCTGTTGCTGCAGTTACACCTGAAAAACAAAGCAAAGTCAATGATAGTAATATTTTTGAGACACTTATATATATATATATATATATATATATATATATATATATATATATATATATATATATATATATATATATATATATATATATATATATATATATATATATATATATATGTTATATATATATATTATTATATATATATGTTATATAGTCTTTTATTATTATAGATTACATAACTGAATGGTGATTGCTTGACTTGTGAATACGTATTTGTGTGTAAGTGTAATTGAAATTTAAGCCATGACGATATTTTTTATATTTTCGGGTAATTTGTATTTCCAAGTCACTTTGTGAAAGTTCTTCAGAAGCAATGCTCATAATATTCAGCTTCCTGGAATTAATACAATAATAATAATAATAATAATAATAATAATAATAATAATAATGCTAATTCTCTTTTCTTATACTATAAGTTAGTTTTGAATTACAGTCAGCAGTGATGGACTCTTCTTTTCACGTTGTTGTGCGAAACGCGCGCGCTCGCGCTGGGCGCGCGTGCGCGCGCGCGCGCGCGGCGCGCTCGCGCGCGCG
>JABUQX010013275.1:0-18302 GCA_015478945.1 Trachelipus rathkii | reverse complement strand
TTTCACAATGAGGTTGCTTGAAAAAAAATCCTATAATAGTTAGTTATACCTGCTGAAAGCCCACAGTGTCGCTGTTCAGAACACCTGGATATCTCCGTTGAAAATGATCACACAAATAACACTCGGACTATATCCGGGCTTGGGTGAAGGCTCCTCCACCTGTAGAGAGATTATTTTTCACGCTCCTAATTGCTTTTTTCTTTTGTGTTTTGATGTTGTCCCATAATTTTTTTAACTGTTGCTTGTTCTCGTGAAATGAAGGCTCTTTTAAAATAAACTGCCCTAAATTCTTAAAATTACTATAATTATATTATAAAAGCTATTTGAAACTTGGGGGAACTGCCTCGTTCATCCGCACATTCGACTGTAGCTTGTTCCAGGCAAACGTGAATGTGCGATTTATAATTGTAATTTGTCCTTAGTATTTTTGCTTTTTAAATATAATTAAATTTTTTATAAATAATAAATAGAAAATTCACAACTATCAAAATTATTACTTACCAGCTATCCAAGACAGAATTCATTGGCTGATAGAAGCGTAGAAAGGTCTAATAGCGACAGGGAAAGTAAACGAGTCAGTTCTTTTTGTATTTAAATTTTTATTGTGGAAATATAAATTTAATATTAACAGTACTTATGATCATTGCATGAAATTTCTGCATTTATTGCCACATTTCATCCATAATCGTAGGGGTTGTTTTCATTCATCTAATAATGCTTATGGTTCTGTAAAATACTAGGCTTAGATCTCTAGCCTAATAGTAGGCTTAAGAACGAGAGATTCCCAACCAGCAGCCCTGTTTAAATAGGCATTTTAGTCAGAGCAATGAAAATTTGCGTAAAAAAATGAAAAAAAAAAATGCCAAAATTCATAACATGTCTAAGCAAACCTTTTTTTTTTTTTGGCAGAAATTAAAATTGGCTAATTACGTTTTATCAACCAATTAATATATGCCTTATTAATATATATATAATATATATAAATATATATATATAATATATATATATATATATATATATATTAATATATATATATATATATATATATCACATATATATATATATAATATATATATATATTAATATATATATAATATATATATTATATATATATATAGAATATTTATATTATATATATATATATATAATATAATATATATATATACTATAAATATATATATATAGATATAGAATATAGATATATATATATATATAATATATATATGTATATATATAATATATGATATGTATATGTATATGTATAATATATATAATATATATGATATGTATATGTATATTATATATAGATATATATATATAATATATAAATATATATATATAATATATATATATTATAATTTAAAATAAATTATATATATGTTTATGAAAGCAAAAAATATATATATATATATATATATAATATATTATATATATATATATATATATATATATATATATATATATATATATTATATATATATATATATATAAGTATATGTATAATATTTATATAATAATATATATATATATATATATATATATATATATAATATAATATATAATATATATATATATATATATATATAATTATATATAATATATAGTATATATAATATATGTATAAATATGTATATATATATATATATATATGAAATATACAATATTATTTATCTATATATGTATTTAATATATAATATATGTTAAAATATATCTTATATAATAATATATATAATAATATATATATATATATATATATATATATATATATATATATATATATGTATATATTTATAATATTATATTATATATAAATATATATATATATAATATATATATATATATATATATATAATATATATATATATGTAATATATAATATATATATATAATAATGTATTATATATATAAATATATATTATATATATAATATACAATATTTAGATATATATATATAATATATATATATATATATATTATGATATATATATATATATATATATATATATATATATATATATAATATATAATAATATATATATATATATATATATATATATATAATAAATATAATATAATAATATATATATATATATATATATATTATATATATATATATATATATATATATATATATATATATATATTATATATATAATTTTTTTATTATTTTTTTATATATATAATATATATATATAATGTATTATATTAATATATATATGTAATATATATATATATAATATAATATATATATATATGTATATAATATGTATATATATATATATATAATATATATATATATATATATATATATATATATATGAATATATATAATATATATATATAATAATTATAAATATATATATATATATATATATATAATAGTATATATCAGAGTTCTTAAACCAATTTCGCGACCCAAAATCAACAAGACAATCATCTTCGCGACCTGTGGGTCTATTGTGAATAAAAAACCTAATGTTATTAAAAGTTAATTAATTATTTATTATCCACAGTTAGCAACATAACTTTTCAACTTCACACATTCCTGTTTTAGAGGTGTAAAGCACGAACGTTCAAATTTTAAAAACTAGAAGAAGCTTGGAAGCCCCAGCGACCCACGTTTGTGTGGAGACTTGCAGATAAAGAACTTTATTTAAATCACTACCTGATTAAGATGCGTAAGGTCAGTGAGTTGAATAATTTTAAAATCTAATTATGAATATTAGGTACTGAATATAAACAGTTCAGGAATTTTTTTTTTTTTTTTTTTTTTTTTTCGGATTTCAAAAAACATTTAAACAAGCCTAAAAAAAAAAATTTGTTGTTTTCTTTTCAGCCTTGTAAAACAGGCTTATTATTTTGATATTCGTAAAAATTTAATTGGAAAAAGTCTACAGTACACGCTAGTTGATCAAATGAAATTAGAGGTGTTAATTTACCTCCCACCAAAAGGGGCACAAATCATCGGAAAGTTATATTCCTTGCATAATTTTTGAATATATGTTTGAAGTGAATGCTAAACTGATTTTAAAAAAGAAATAAAAATAGGCACACTGATTTATAGTAAGTAAAATACGTTTAAATAAAAACAAGCTGTAACATTATAATTTATAAGACCTTGCGATTCTTTTAAAGCTGCTATATTATTTAGTATTCCAATATAGAGCCCTACTATCGCCGGCTGTTTATAGGATTCTAATGGAAATTTAACATGCTAACAGTCTTTTTGTTTATTTATAGAATTAATTTAAGCTCAAATACATTAAATATTTATGGGCAACCTGTATTAATAACGTTTCTTTTAGCTGTAGAAAGATAACAATTTTGGTGTTTTCGCCCTTCGCCTTTTTTGTCTATAATGTCGGTACTTGTGATTCTTCTGTGCCTGTTTTCAAAAATGTTCACCAGTCTATGCCCAGGCATACTTCCTTCTTTCTCCCCCACAATATGGATATTAGAAATTTCGTGATCTGGCATATATACTTGTCAATAAAGAAAATTGGGAACTAGTGATTCACATCTCGAGTTGAAGGCTATCATTATGTCTGAGACCTAGATGCAACAACATTTCATCGATCAGTCAGGCCTCTTAGATGACCCCAAGCTACAGCAGATGTTGCCAATCATTTTTTATTGAATATGATTGGAGATGCTCGTTGTATTTACACAAATGTTTTTCTTCGTTGGGCAAAGCTAATGAAATGATATGACAGTGACTGCGTGCGCAAATACTGCAGGCCAAGACCACTTCTTTTGAAGCAACATGATCATGATCTCTCTTTACAAACTAAAAAGTGCTAACAGATTGGCGTTGTCATTGCCTTTGCACGTTGCCTTATGTTCCTTCCATTCTTGAATTTTTTGGCGCGATATGTTTTTCCTTTTACACATGTAGAGAACATGCATTCACTCTTTAATGAAATATTGCTAAAAAAATTTAAATATCAGTTAATATCTGATAAAATACATTTTAAAATATAAATACCTTTTACTGCTAACTTAACCTGAACAACCTTAACCTAACCTAAACTTAACTCTAACTTAAACTTAACTTAACTAATAACTTTTATATTGACTAAAAACAAAAACTGTGAAACTGAAAAATTGGTAAAGTTGCTTAAAATGACACTTTTGCACGGGTACGAAACACTGGGCATATCATCTACATAAGACCTTAATAATATATATATATATATATATAATATATAAATAATATATAATATATATAAATATATATATATATAATATAATATATATAATATAATATATATATATAAACAGGCGTAGTAAGCCGGCTACGTAAAAATGAAATTACTCGAGTCACCAAGGCTATTCCTCGGACACATGGACGAATAGCACTTGACAGCATAGCCTAACAGGATGATGTAAGAATATATATAATATATATATTAATATATATTATATATATATATATATATAATATATATATATATATATAATAAATATATATATTATATATATAATATATATATATATATATATATTCCAACCAAATAACAAACCTAAACGCCCAAATCTCCAACCTCATAACTATCAACACTACCAATAAGTTTTCAGAATACTTACAACAAAATATCTCTCGCATAGACAATAAGAAAACCTGGCAAGTCATCAAAAAATTAAATAACTCTCAAAACAACCTCCCACAATCCCACGAATCCCCATCTTTACCCAATAACTCCCTCCATTCCCCAAAACAACAATCAGATAGTCTTGCTAAACATTATGCAAACATCTCCCGGAAACCTACCCACCCTGATAATAGGAAAATAAAAAAAAACAACTCAGAAAACTGAAATAGACCACACCCTCCCACTCCATTCACAACCAACATGATGTTAGAAGCCATTAAAAACCATCAAAAATTCACAGCAACAGGGTTCCAAGACTCAATATCCCAACTAGCACATAAAACACCTTCGGGAGAAGAAAGAGCAAATCCTCCTAAATCACTGAAATCTTTCAACAAATCTTGGTAACTTAACTACATACCCCAATCTGGAAACAAGCTCATAATCCCAAAACTCAAACCAAAAAAAGACCCTAACTCCCCCTCCTCCTTACCGCCCAATTTTCTGCTTTGCTCCATTGAGTAAAACTACTAGAGAAATTAATACTAAACAAAATTTCCAACCCCATTACTCTCCCAGATTTCTAACACGATTCAAAAGCAACCACTCGACAACTACAGCCATCACCTCCCTACATAATACATTATAATGCTCACCCAATCCCCTTCCCACAGAATTAATACTCACTGCAAAGACATTAAACAAAGCATCGACACTGTCCCCACACACACATCGCTTATTCAAAATCTCCACTCCCCCCTGGTAATAATGACAAAAAATGGCTCTCCAATTTCCTCACCAATCGTTTCGCTAAGGTCTCATACAAAAACAACCTCTCTCATTCTATCAAATTACAAAATGGCGTCCCACAGGGCGCCATTCTCTCTCCATTCTTGTTCAACTTTTTCACAGCAGATCTACCCACCCCAACCAACCAATCCACCAAACTTATTACTTACGCAGACAACATCAGTCTTATTTCCCAACACCCAGACGTAAACATAGCCACACAACATACCCAAGAATATTTACATCTATTAGAAAATTGGTTAACCTCCAACAGAATGACAGCATCCCCCCTTAAATCCTCCATTACTCTTTTAACTACTGACCGTCACCAATCCTCCCTCCATCCTATAATCACCCTGAACAATAACCTCCTTCCACTAAACAAAACACCAAAAATATTGGGACTTACCTATGACACTCACATGACGTTCTCCCCCCCCCATCGACCAAATCACTTCCTCAACCCGACGTAAACTAAACACCCTCCGAACCCTTTCTCATCATAACTTCAGCGACAGAAAAAACACACTCACCACTACTTATAAACAACTCCTTAGAACAAATCTAAACTATGCCTCACCAGCATGGTTCCCAGCACTCTCAAAATCGAACACAAATAAATTACAAATCTTCCAAAACACAGCCCTCAGAATTATCACAGGTTGCACAAAAACCACCCCAATCCAACATTTACACGACGAAACTTCCATCCTCCCCATCTCCACACACCTGGAGATGGTGGGGACTCAATTTTATCAAAAAAACCGTAATCCATCCCACCCTTGTCACCAAATTCTCTCCAACCCCCCCCCCGACAAGACTAAAATCCCCCCCTCTTCACCAGCCCTCAATTCTATCACAACCACTCATAACATAATTCCCCCCTCCCCCTCTCAATAGGTCATGGATTACGCATATCCATACACATCTAACCAACACATACCTTCAAAACCGCCCAAATAACAATTTACTAAACACCCCCTCCCCAAAACCTTCCCCTAGGGAAGAAACGCTGTCCAGAAGAGGCCAAATCGACCTCGCCCGGAGCAGATCAGGTCACCACCCAAAACTCATGCAATATAAATATAGATTCAAACTAGATAATGTCACCTCCCCCACTTGCACCAGATGTTATAATTCCCATGACACAATAGAGCACCTCCTTCTGGGGTGCTCTGCTCTCGACGCCCCCCGCGCCGATTTCTCTATATCCTCACTTCTCGACCTGTGGAACCGCCCAGTGGCGGCAGCCGGCTTCCTGGAGGCAGTGTGGCCCTCCAATTAAGGTGGGGCAGGGGCAGAAGTAAGTATATATATATATATATATATATATATTATAGATATATAAATGACATATATATATATAATATATATATATATATATATATATATATATATATATTAGTTGCGAACCCTTTGGCATAAAGCAAAACTATAATTTAAAATGAATTTATTAATACACTTGAAACATAATTAAAGTTAAAACAATGTTAAAATGTTTCTATATTCCATGAGTTAATGGTATAAATTAAAAACAAATTGCAGAAGTCTTTCGCTTCATATCAAGAAGCCTCATTCGGCTGCCTCTATGTTTAAAACACCAACTCTGGAATATGACTGAACAAAAATATTTCGAAGAATCTGGTGCTGAATTTTTATTTTTCATGAGCAATGACATGGGTAGTTATGTGGTTGAAAATATTTGTCCGTTGGATTTTATATTATGTGTATTCGAAAAATAACTTTGGAAAAATTATGAACTTGTTCTGAATTGATGTACGATATGGCAATTACTTATTGTAAGGATATAGGGGGAGGGGGGGGGGGAGAGAAAGAAGATTAAGATGAGGGGGTTATATTTTGAGGATGTCTTTCATAATATAGTTGTTCAATTTTTTTGATGGTTGGAGAATGAAATTTTAAAAGCTTGTGTTGCAAATAGTCTAATTTATGTTCACCTTGCATATTATTGAAATTGTTGAAATTGTGTATGCAATAGGTTTCAATTAATTTTCTTTTTTGATGGTTGGAGATGTTGATTAGATTTTGCATGGAATTGATGTTGATAGAGTGGTTGAATTGTGATCTGTGTGTGGTTAGTGATGAATTTTGAGTGTCTTTTTCTAGATCATCTGAGTGTTGACTTTTTCTTCTGGTGAAGTTGTTTGTTTCGCCTATGTATGTTTTTGTGCAATGGTTGCAAGGTATGGTGTATATACATTGTAGAGGTTCGGGGGGTGGTTTTGGTGGATGGAAGAGTTTTTTTAAAGGGAGAGCATTGGTGGAAGTGAGTGTGATGTTTTGGGGTATGTATTTTTTAAGGTTTTGTGTATTTTTTAGAGGAATGGGAAGGTAGGAGGTGTTTTGAGGATTGTTAGTTTTAGATTTGTTAGATTCCTCTAAAAAATACACAAAACCTTAAAAAATACATACCCCAAAACATCACACTCACTTCCACCAATGCTCTCCCTTTAAAAAAAACTCTTCCATCCACCAAAACCACCCCCCGAACCTCTACAAATGTATTATTACACCATACCTTGCAATCCATTGCACAAAAACATACATAGGCGAAACAAACAACTTCACCAGAAGAAAAAGTCAACACTCAGATGATCTAGAAAAAGACACTCAAAATTCATCACTAACCACACACAGATCACAATTCAACCACTCTATCAACATCAATTCCATGCAAAATCTAATCAACATCTCCAACCATCAAAAAAGAAAATTAATTGAAACCTATTGCATACACAATTTCAACAATTTCAATAATATGCAAGGTGAACATAAATTAGACTATTTGCAACACAAGCTTTTAAAATTTCATTCTCCAACCATCAAAAAAATTGAACAACTATATTATGAAAGACATCCTCAAAATATAACCCCCTCATCTTAATCTTCTTTCTCTCCCCCCCCCTCCCCCTATATCCTTACAATACGTAATTGCCCTATCGTATATCATATAACAAATCCATCAATTTATTCAAAGTTATTTTTCGAATACACATAATATAAAATCCAACGGACAAATATTTTCAACCACATAACTACCCATGTCATTGCTCATGAAAAATAAAAATTCAGCACCAGATTCTTCGAAATATTTTTGTTCAGTCATATTCCAGAGTTGGTGTTTTAAACATAGAGGCAGCCGAATGAGGCTTCTTGATATGAAGCGAAAGACTTCTGCAATTTGTTTTTAATTTATACCATTAACTCATGGAATATAGAAACATTTTAACATTGTTTTAACTTTAATTATGTTTCAAGTGTATTAATAAATTCATTTTAAATTATAGTTTTGCTTTATGCCAAAGGGTTCGCAACTAATAAATACAAACTACGTCAAGAGTAGAGTATCTTTAATATATATATATATATATATATATATATATATATATATATAATATATATATATATATATATATATATATATATATATATATATATATATATATTCTAATAATTTAGATAATAAAAAAAGGTGAAAATTTGCTTTTGCTTTCAAAAAGTAGGTGGTCTAGGGATAAAGTCTCCCCCTTTTAAATATAATACGAAATGGTACCTAAAATTTAATAATTTATAATCTTAAATTTTGGGTAAAATAATTCATTCATTTGTTAGAATCGAAACTCTGAAGGTGTCCGAGGATTGCGGACGAAACCGGTCAGGAACTAAGAAATATAAATATGCCTAATACTTTCTTTGTAAATCATTTTCTAGAATGGTTTTAAGAAAATTAAATGGAAAACATTGTGATTTGGAAGCCAAAACAAAACCGATATAGAATTTGTAAATAATAATAATAATAATAATAATAATAATAATAATAATAATAATAATAATAAGGTAAATGTCTAGAACGTGTGTCGCACTACGAAAACGATACTAATCATTTTGGAAAATATACGAATCATTTTGGAAAAAAAAAATTTAAAAATATAATGAAAAAAAGTAAAAAGAATTGATATGTATTTTTTTTTCACTTCACACTAAGCGAACAAAAATTAGGCTATGGCAATTTATTTCCTTTTAAATTTGAACTTATGTAACTAAAGTTTGTAAAGCATAATTAGGTGAAATTTGGTTTAAAGCAACAACTCCTATCTCAAAAACTACAATAACTACAGGGAAAAGGAATACATTGCTGGAATGCTGGTCCAATTTTAGTGCGGAAAATTTAAAAAAAAAAAAAAAATAAAAAAATAAAAAAAATATATATCTCAAAAACTACAATAGCTACAGCGAAAAGGAATACATTTTCGGAATCCTGGTAAAATGTTAGATAGGAAAATGTAAAAAAAAAAAAAAAAAAAAATTTGTTAATAATTATAGTAATTTGATTAGAGAGCCTATTTAGAGACTTTCTATTGGTTACTCGTTAAAATAAATGGGCTTTCTATTAAATTTTGCTTTTTTTCTTTTACTAAAGAATATCCCAAGGGTATACCGCACCGATGGCAGGAGTCGGGGTCTCTCGGCCTTCCGGGGAACTACGGGGTAGGACTAATTCCCCCCCTCCGGGGAGGGTCTCCGGAACCCCCGCTCTTTGGTATTTGGGTGTCGCGGGGGTTCTTTCTCCGTCCCTCCCCTACGGTATGGAAAAACGCCTCCCCCCCTGTGTTCCCACGTCGCTCGAGCCCCCTACATGCCGTGTAATACCTTACAAATAATCCTATATATCTGGTACAGCACCTGCTCCTAAAAAAAATAGCCAATATTATTTTATTTTATTATTATTTTTTTTATTTTCCAACTAAAATTTTACAAGGATTCCAAAAATGTATTCCTTTTCGCTGTAGCTATTGTAGTTTGAGATTTTTGTTTTTTTTTAGTTTTCGAAAAAATTTGCCAGGATTCCAACAATTTATTCCTTTTCCCTAGCTATTGTAGTTTTTGAGATATAGATCGATGATAGTTGTGGTTTTAAACAAATTCACCATATATTTACATATAATTTTAAAATATATATATATATATATATATATATATATATATATATATATATATATATATATATATATATATATATATAGTATATATATATATATATATATATATATATATATATATAATATATATCAGGTGAAGCTCATTTTTCAGAAATATTAATTCTTTTTTTCGTGTTTTATTTTACAAAAAAGAAAAGGCAAAAAATTAAATTTCTCAAAATATTTAGTTCATTACTTTAACTTTCGTTGTGTGACATACGTTCTAGACTTCAACCTAATAATAATAATAATATAATAATAATAATAATAATAATAATAATAATAATAATAATAATAATAATAATAATAATAATAATAATAATAATAATAATAATAATAATAATAATAATAATAATAATAATAATAATAATAATAATTAATAATAATAATAATAATTAATAATAATAATAATAATTAATAATAATAATTAATAATAATAATTAATAATAATTAATAATAATAATTAATAATAATAATTAATAATAATAATAATAATAATAATAATAATAATATTAGTTTATTAACATTTTTAAACGCATATAAAAAATTAAACTTAAAATATTTCGCTTCAAAATCAGAATAGTCATTTGGTTTCTTTTTCACTCTAATTGAAAATTTGGAATATTCTTGTGCCAGGACTACCCGAATGTGCTTCAAAGTAAACAAATCTAACTGGCAACAAATAGGCGCCATTACTGTAAAGTTTATCTTATGGTGAAGAGTAAATTTTTAAGAAATAAAGTGACTTATACTAGAAAATGCTGATAAGATTTTGATTTGGTATATCATTATTAGAGTACTTTGCCTTAAATTGCATTTACTGTTGAGTGTACAGTAATTTCTTTCAATTTTAGGTTCAATCGTTACATGTAACTAAGTTTTTAAAAATATATTCCTTTTGTAGAGTCCATTCTCACCGCTCATTGAGCAATCGTCCTGTCGATTATTTACTCCGCCGAATGTATTTATTATTATTGTTATCTTTTGACTATCGTGCCTCAACCTTTCGCAAGAGGTGCCAGTACTTTTTAATAAAATAACCGACAATCCCATACAGCATTGTGATTATATATATATATATATATATATATATATATATATATATATATATATATATATATATATATATATATATATATATATATATATATATATATATATATATATATATATATATATATATATATATATATATATATATATATATGGTAAAGGTAACTCTTCTTACCTATCGTATGATTGTAGATTTTACTGTATATCGATTATATTTCGATATAATTTCCAATTAATTGAATAGAATGAATAGAAGTTAAATTTAAAAGAAAATAAAAAACACCAAAAAATGAGCGAAAAGTAGCTTCACTTTTTTCACAAAAAAATTAAACTATAAATTTATATTAGAACGCGTAAATTATTAGTATTTAGCAGAAATGAATGTGACATATACGAAATTTGTTCAAGTGACTGGTCACTTTTAAGTTTTTTGCAATATTTCCAATTAATTGTGACGAATAGGAAATGTAACGCATGCAATATTGAATGTGACAATAAGAAAAAAGGCGAAAAGTTCTTTTTTCGTTGTAAAACATGTACACGTGAATTTTCAGTTTCTCCCAAAGGAATCCAACAAAGTTGCCAATAACATTTTTTTTTTTTAAACTAAAGGAATACCCAAGATTAAATAGCAAAGATGGAAAGAGTCAGGGTCTCTCAGCCTCAGCGGGTCCCTCCGTCGGCTCGAGCCCAAAAAAAAAAAAAATAGCATAAATTAACATGATATAAAAAAAAGCAACTTGTGGTAACTCTAGCGCTCCTTCTATTGGAGTTTTAGCTAACGTGACACTGCAGGGTTGCACGAGTAGCGTTCGGCGATTTTCGATATCATGTCTTTTTATGTAACTTCCTTTTAAAGGAGTAGTGCCATATATATATATATATATATATATATATATATATATATATATATATATATATATATATATATATATATATATATATATATTATATATATATATATATATATATATATATATATATATATATATATATATATATATATATATATATATATATATATGTATATATAGTAAATCAAATGTAAATATATAGTACATCAAATTTGGGTGTCGCGGGTGTTCCTCCGACCATCCCTCGGGGTATGAAACATCCCCCTTCGTCCCCCTCGGCTCGAGCCCCCTAAAGGGGGGGAAATAATTTTTAAAATACTCGTTGACTCACTGTTCCATAAAAGTAGCCCTAAACTTTACTGATCCACTGTGCCGTAAAACTAGCCCTAACTTTTACTGATAGACTGTTTAGTAGCTGCCGAAAGATAATATATATATATATATATATATATATATATATATATATATATATATATATATATATATATATATATATATATATATACACCTCACGAAAAAGTTAAACCAGTCTACAACTGTTTTTGGACTAAAATCAACGTACATTGATACCTTTGCTACTGTTACATCTTGTACAAAATAAAACATAATGCAAAGTTCATCTTTGTATGATAATCCTAGCAAACTCCAATCGTTTTGGCATATATCAAACAAATCACTTACATTCATTTCTAAACTTTACGCTGACAACTCCACTTAACACAACCGATGCATATAAACTTTGAACCGAGACTGATCCGATTTTTTGTATTTTATCATATCTATTACAAATAATCGATTTACAACTAATCGATTTAATATTACAATATCAATGTATCGTTAATTCCCATAAAAATATCGAGTCGACTTAGTTTTTATTAAAATTAAGTAAAATTAAGCCTATATATATATATATATATATATATATATATATATATATATATATATATATATATATATATATATATATATATATATATATATAATTAACGAGGGGCTTTAAAAATTTGAACTACATATGTAAGGTAATAAAATTATTTAAATAAATACACGTTAAAAATTAAAGTCTCAGGAATTAGTAACAGATGGATATGTGTAATAGTTTTTATACTAGCAGTACTAATAGAGAGACCCGGATATATACCTGTAAGTAATACAAGACAATGGAGTATTTAGATCGGACATATAAGTAGGGCAAAATCTATCGTGATTTATGTATGAAAAAAAAATTAAATATTAATTATATTCGCGACGGAGACATTTTAACAGGTGAATAAAATGGAAAGAAAAACTTAACACAGAAAAGATTTAACACAAAATTGATAATATAAGATACTTTAAATAACGTATCAATTTACTCGGTTGTGGTCGAGTGTGGACGTCATAAGAAGAGGTGGAAACGAAATTGAGAAGAAACAAAAAAGACCAAAAGTAGTTTGAAGAAAAATAAGAAAATTAAGATTAAAAAAGTTTTTAATCTCTTCAAAGTGTATAAATGGTTACTTATTTCTTTAGATGACTATAGATTTATTGATTAAAATAGGCTCCATTATAAAAAGTTTGTCACTCCAAATCCATTAGCCTGAAAATTCTGTTAAAAGGTTTTAAATTACCAATTCTAGTTCACTTAGACGTACTGATCAATTGGAACCTTATTTTACAGCTCGACACCTATTTTGAAAATAATTTTAACTATGTAGATCGATTAAGGAAGTTTTGGTGTCATTGAAAACTAACATTTATTTTCATTATTTAGGTCCATATCCTATTTATGGGGCAGATAATTTTTTTCATATATTGTTATTATATGATACTAACAACGTTTCACTGGGAATAAACAGGATCAAAAAATTTAAATAAAAAGTAATTATTTAATGTACTTTTTTACCAATCTTACGTTTGGCAGCCCCTGAGGCCGAGCGACATCTCGGGATATTTTCTGAAGTGCAAAATTCATACCCTCAAACCAGAGAAAACATTGTTACGGCAAAGTTGATCCATGTAGGTTAGGTCGAAATTTACTTCATCGTCGTTCAGTATAGGTTAGGTTGAGTTTTACTTCATCGTCGGTGGCTTGAGTCGCATGGCTTATGGCTTATATATATATATATATATATATATATATATATATATATATATATATATATATATATATATATATATATATATATATATATATATATATATATATATATATATATATATATATATATATATATATATACACTCAGTCAAATAATATAGAAAGCCATCACCCACATGCGAATCTGCTTGGCTACACAAACATACGCTCGAACGCGCCACTTGAGTCTTGATAAAAAACAAGTAAAAGTAGTTAACAAATTAAATTTATGACAATCGGTTCAGTAGAAAAGTTGTGGCCTCGGTCAATTCGTTAAAACGTTTATTTCGTTTTTATGGTCATAATTACATAAGCTGCAGTACCTTATCTTTACTTCGGGAAATTTTATTATAAAATTGGGTCATTTTCTTTATTATGGGAACAACTTTTAAGCCCCCCCAAAAAAAACGAATATATAATATATATTAGTCTATTTAAAAAATAAACTAGTTCAAGATTTGAATATATATATATATATATATATATATATATATATATATATATATATATATATATATATATATATATATATATATATATATATATATATATATATAACATGACTCCAGGTACGAAAATCAATAAAATATGTAACGTAATTTCAATGATTTGAGGTTAAATACATAGTAAATGCTGGATTTTCAAATGTAATTTAATTAATATTAACAAAAATTAAAAAGAAATTGATATATATTTTTTGTGCTTCACACCTATAGTCTTATAAAAATGAGTAAGCTTAGGCCGTGCTTAGGCTATTTATTTCAGTTTAAATTTGATGAATGTACGTAAAGTTTGTAGAGACGCCTTGATAATAATAAATTGATATTTGATATTTTTATATATTTTATTTTTTGATCCGGGGTGGGGCCTTCGGCCCCCCCTCTATATCATCCCCCACGTCCCCCGCTCGCTATGCTCGCGGGTCCGTGGTGGAGTTTTTTTAAAATAAAAATACTCGTATACATTATAATAATCGAAAATAAAAGAACTTAGAAAAAAAATCAAATTCATATTAAATAATAATCATAATAATAATAATCTTTGTTAATTTCTTAAAAATTAAAAATGCAAATAACGCTAATAATAGAAATTGCCACAATAAAGAAAATACTCGAAATTCGTTGTTTTTCTTATCGAAAATTTTCCCCCTATAAACAGTCATCATCTTATAAAAATGTCATATATATATATATATATATATATATATATATATATATATATATATATATATATATATATATATATATATATATATATATATATATATATATGTGATTGTTAAAAATAGTTGGTTTAAACCATTGGTTTAAACCATGGTTTAAACACCACATAAAAAAACCAATGGTTTAAACCATAAAAAAAACATGCATAAAATATTTAAAAAATGTATTTATTAATGGTTTTCTTTAGCATGTTGATATGGTTTTCTCAATTTTTCAATCGAAGAGTAACTGAAAGGCAATAAAAAATTTTCTGCTGATTTTATATTATTGTAAGAATGATTATATATATATATATATATATATATATATATATATATATATATATATATATATATATATATATATATATATATATATATATATATATATATATATATATATATATATATATATATATATATATATATATATATATATATATATATATATATTTGTAAATTTAACGTTTAAAACATGATTCTTGTTTCGAGCTCTTGAGGATTTCATTTTCTACCCATCGATGCCACATTTCAAAAGATTGTAATAAAACTCATTTGTGGAGTGTGTGGTCACAGCATCAACCAAGCTAGAAGGCAATGACTGTAAACTAAGTGATGATGTTTATATTTGGAAAAATATGAATATGGAGCTAGAACAGCTTAATCCACCACTCAGCAGACAAGATTTAGCAAAATTAAAAAGGAGGTATCATCAGGCAGTAACAGAAGCTCACTTATTGGCGTATATTTTTAACCCAAGATATCAGACCATAGTACTTCCAGAGGATGAGTATTCAAAAGCAGTGGAATTTATGAAATAAAATTAAGAGCAAATTCTCCTCCATTTCATAAAAGTTACCTATTTGATGAGTCTGTTGTCAGCAGTGACTCCTTCATCTTGGTACAGATCTCTCAAAGAAAAATTAGATGAGAAGGTCATATATAAAATAATAAGCATATTGTCAGCAACCTCATCAACTGCTAATGTTGAAAGGGTATTTTCAACTTTTGGACTTGTGCACAGCAACATTAGAAATAGGTTGGGAACAGCTAAAGCAGGGAAATTAGTTTTTTTGTATAAAATTCTTAATGATAATTTCAGTTTCGACTTTTAATGATGAATCTCTCTCTCTTTCTCTCTCTCTCTCTCTCTCTCTCTCTCTCTCTCTCTCTATATATATATATATATATATATATATATATATATATATATATATATATATATATATATATATATATATATATATATATTTCTAATATTAAAATTTAAAATAAAAATTTATTTGTATATCATTATAGGTTAATTTGAATAAACTTTTCTTTATGCGTTTTTTTTTTTTTTTTTTTTTTGTAAAATAATAAAGTATAACCTTTTTTTCAGATAGAGTTTATATATTATAATATACCCTCTTATTTTTTACTTTATGAGTTTATGTAAAACTCAAAAAATAATAATAATTTTTTACCAGTTTACAGTTATCAAGAAAATTTGAAATTTAAGAATCTAAAGAAATTTATTAAGGAATATTAAAATATGTGTTAGCACATGTGTATAACAGTTTCCAGTAGTGATTTTTGCCTTTAAAATCTATTAAAACCAATAAAAACCACATTAAAACCATCAAAATAGCATAAAACCCCAAAAAAAAACCATTGGTTTATTTGGTTTATTTAAAAAAAAACAATGGTTTTTTTTTTTTTAAAAACCATGGTTTTTCCAACTATATATATATATATATATATATATATATATATATATATATATATATATATATATATATATATATATATATATATATATATATATATATATATATATATATAGACCTGTTATGTTTTAAGACTCCGTCAGTTTTGATTTTTTTTAACATATTGCTAGTATATGATACTAACAATGAATTTCAGTGGTGAAAAACATGATTCAAAAGTTCGAAATATTTTAAATAATTATTTAAAAATCACATTTATATCAATAAAATTTTAAAAAAATGAAATATCTCAAAAAGTACGACACTTACAGAAAAACTAATTACATATTTGAAATCAGCCTATAAAGCTTATTACAAAATGTAAAAACAAAAAAAAAAAAATTTTCATAAATAAATCTCGAAAAGTATGACACTTACAGAAAACCAATTACATATTTGGAATCAACGTGTAAGTTTATTACAAAAATGTAAAAGAAAATAATAAAAAAATTAAAAAAAAAAAAATTAGGGGGCGAGCCGACGGGGACAGAGGGGGACGTTTTCCATACCCCGTAGGGGAGGGGCGGAAGCGACACCCAAATACCAAAGAGCAGGGGTTCTGGAGGGGAGGAAATAGTCCTACCCTGTCGTTGGAAGGCCAGAACCCAAACTCCTCATCTTTGCGGTTTACCCTTGGGTATTTATTCCTTTAGTTAAAAAAAAAAAAAAAAATTTAAAACTGACGGGTCGTAAAACGTAACTGGTCTTATATATTTTGAATCATGTTTTTCACCCCTTAAATTGACTAGTAGGATCATATACTAGAAATGTAAAAACAAACAAAAAAAAAGTCAAAACTGACGAGTCGTAAAACATAACAGGTCATATATATATATATATATATATATATATATATATATATATATATATATATATATATATATATATATATATATATATATATATATATATATAATATATATATATATATATATATATATATATA
>JABUQX010013274.1:35000-37490 GCA_015478945.1 Trachelipus rathkii | reverse complement strand
CAAAAAAATAAAAATATAGCCAAATTTTGTAGCCAATATGGCGAAAATCTTTTGTCATTTGTCAGATCCTATAAGGGCCTTTGACATTTTCAATATTATAAAAAATATAATTGATTTAGTGATACGGGATAATGGACCAAACATGGTAGCTGGTATAAGGGAGAGTGGCTTGCTATCAATTTCATGTTTTATTCACATGTCACATGTTGCAACTATGCATTCACGATTCAATATTATGTCAGAAGTCTGTTAAAGATATTTTATTTACTTGCAGAAGCATATCCTCTCATTTTCACCATTCAGCAACGGCAGCTGCAAAGCTTAAAAACTTTACAGATGCAGCTGAATGTCAAACGGCATAAATTAATTCAAGACGTTTCTACATGCTGGAACAGAACTTATGATATGCTTAAAAGATTGTTTGAACAAAAAGTTCCCCTATCCATATACGCTGCTGAATGCAATCAGAAAATGTTGACTGATTTTCAGTGGCAAAATTATTCCATTTACTTTAGTCATTGACAATATCACAAAACAAGCATTAAACGTGAAGACAGGCTCCCAACAGTTGATCCCTTCCATTTTTAGCAATAAATCTAATTTTTTTTTAAATAAGGCAATTAAAAGCAAAAGCTTCAGTGGAATAATTACACTCGTTGAAGAGCTTAAGAAATCAGTAGAAAAAAAAAAGACTTTCTAAGTTTCTATGTGATAAATCTTTTTGGTAGCTACTTCTTAGATCTTTGATTCAGCTAATTTTCAACAATGAATCATAGGAATCAGTAAAAAATATGTGTCTTTGAGGCCATGAAAAAAAAGGAAAAGCTAATGAAAATTATAGCTCCCTGACTCTTCTTGCATGCTCGACGATGATTACGTTAAGTGAGGGAAAGTTGAAGCTGAAGGTCCATTTTCACTTTTCTTTTTAATGGATTGTTTAAAGAAATTGTGTCGGCAAGCAAAGCTGCATACAGAAAGAAAAGTGAGATGTGAAAAAAGAAAAGTTTCCCATTCTTCCTGACATGTGATCATTGTAATAAAAGTAAGAGGCTAAATATGGGGTAAATTAAGAAATAAACAAAGTATATAAGTTTTGCCTACTGTTGACCAGTGAAGACAATGATATTCCTTTCAATTGGTGGAAAAACACTGGAAATAGTTTTATGAATTTGAAAAAACTAGCAATAAAATACCTTTCAGCTCCACCGTCATCAGTCGAAAGTGAAAGAATATTTAGAACAGGAGGAAATATTTATGAAGCCACAAGAAATAGGTTATCCCCTGAAAATAGAGAACTGCTAATGTTCTGTCATTTTAACCTTAGAGCTTATTTAAATGAAGTTTAGTTTAATTACTAACTACGAAAACTTCTTTCAATTTTTCATTTTACATATCTTTTAATATAGCTGAAGGTTTTGCTATAGTAAGAAAGGTAAAGTTATCATTCTTTGAAAATTACTTGTATATATAACACTGGTAAGTTAGTAAACATGAAAAATTTCTTGGACGGGCGTTTTTGCAATGATTATTGATGTGCTGATTCCAAAAATGTAATCGGCGTTTTTGCATAATAATCACTATCGCTATTTTATATATTGTGTGGTAAACACAAGGATTTGTAAAAAAATTTAAGATTATTTACCTTTTTCAAGAGTCTATCACAATTATTGCGGATATATATATATATAAATATATATATATATATATTATATATATATATATAATATATATTATATAATATATATATATATATATATGATTATATATATATTAATATATAATATATATATATATATATATAATTTACTATAAATATATATATATATATAATATATAATATATATTATATATATATATATATATATATATATATATATATATAAGATATATATATATATAATATTTATATAATATATATATATATATATTATATATAATTATACATATATATATAATATAATATATTTATATATATGAAGGGAGAGAAACAAATCGCAATGATATGATACATATGTCTTTGATAGATATATGTTAAACATATAATACAACTATGAATAAAGAGTAATATGGGACAACAATGAATGTAATAGAAGGAATGGGTTTAGTTAATGTAAACATACCTACGATGGTAGTAACTTTCTCTTCGTAGACGATCTATGTGCATAGCGTCTGGAATATCCCTCATCAAACGCCAACAGTAGTCGGCCATGATATTGATATCCCACTTGGTCCTGTAACGTTCCTTCCATGCAACCTTTAAATTTTTGAATGGAAAAGCGCTTCACCTGCCTCATCACTAACATCGCCTAGGTTATCCGGAAATTTTCTTAGGTGAGAGAAAATGTAAGTAGTGCAACTTTATACTCATTCTACATCCATGAGAAATTGAAAACTGTCTTGAGGTCTGTACATTGTTTGTGCGTCCGGCTTTCTTTTCAGTTCCCCAGAAAAATTCTGTCTACATCTGGAAAAAAAGAAATCCACGCTCTT
>JABUQX010013274.1:17500-27500 GCA_015478945.1 Trachelipus rathkii | reverse complement strand
AACCAATAAAAGGTCTCTAAATAGGCCTTTTACCATCTAAATAGGCCTTTTAATCATATTACTATAATTATTAACAATAATTTTTTTTATTTTTTTATTTTTTTTACATTTTCCTATGTGAAATTTTACAAGGATTCCAAAAATGTATTCCTTTTCGCTGTAGCTATTGTAGTTTTTGAGATATATATATATATATATATATATATATATATATATATATATATATTATATAATTTATATTTTTTTATATATATATATATATATTATATATATATATATATATATATATATATATATATATATATATATATATATATATATATATATATATATATATATATATATATATATATATATTTTTTTTTTTTTTTTTTTTTTTCATTTTCCGTACTAGAATTGGACCAGCATTCCACCAATGTATTCCGTTTTACTGTAGCATTAATAGTTTTTAAGATACATATGACGGTTATACTAAACGCTGACCATCATCCTGTTCAACGCAACATAATCGCACCTCGTATGAATTATGACATCATGATCGCATATTGCAATGTGTGTGGTTCGGCACCAAGCAGGTGGAATACATCCTCCCTAAGTAGTACAGTAGTGTCAGCAGGCGGCGTAGAGTGAAGATAGTTTACCTCATGTCAACGTATCCTGTAGTTCACGTGCATCATGCGTTGATTGCTTTGAAAGAATTGTACGTCGTGTTTCAGCGGCACATCTACAAAAATATGTTTGACAAGATGGATATGCTACGAGATTTAACGAGAGACGAGTGCAAAAGAGAATCCATCCAGTCGATGGCTAGCAGGCAACATGACATGGAGTCGAGTAGCAATATAGTCATCTCGAACAGGGCAGGAAAAATGTTATATGCAAGGGATGTACCAAATCTGCGGATGAGTGTTTCAAAACAGAAGATCTACTAGTACTGAACTTTGGGATGACCATGCGGCTCCAAGCAATGTGAGGATATGAGCCGTAACTGTCAGACTACGGCTCTATGAAGCTGGACTGGCGAATAAGAGGGCTGCCATCACGCTGTTGCTCACCGCCGTACACAAAGTACAACGACAACGGTTCGTTAGGAACCGCGCACACTGGACCGTCGATGACTGGAATCGTGTGTTGTTCGCAGACGAAAGTAGGCATGCCTGAGATCTATATATATGCTGGGTAAACTTGGTAAAGGACCAGTTTGAATTGGGTTCAAAATGTTCTGGGGCAGTATTTGCTTCGATGCCCATACTACCTTCATCTCCATTCACTGACAGTCGTTGAAGGCATCATACTACCTGAAACAAATACTACATGACCATACTATGCCTATTGCCCCGTTCATAGGAAACCACTTAAACCTAATGCACGGTAATGGTCGCTCTCACATTGCAGGGACGGTTACATACTACCTACACTTGATCAATGTACAGGTGTTGGCTGAACTGACTCCGAGAAGCCCTGACTTCAACTCTATCTAACACCTTTAGGACAGCCTTAAGGGGACCGTTCGACAATCTGCTCTCGCACCTTTTACCATTCGCAAGCTGGAACGTACCGTGATTGCGGTATGGGATAACATACCAAAAGAACATATCCAGGACCTCATATTGAGTTTACCTCGATGGATGCAGTTGGTTATCAGAGCCAGAGGCGATGTTACACAATATTAGTTGCACATACGGGTCGTTGACCAGTTGCACCATGGTTGGTAAGTCGTCACCAGCTGCAATTCCCAAGTATCATTAATGAAAAAAGTAGGAATAAGAAGAGGTAAGACACAACCCTGAGGAACGCCACTATTAACAGTAAGGGAAGAAGAAAGTGCTCCATTAACTGCAGCCGATATTATTGAGCGATTGAAAGAAAACTAGAATATAAGTAAGCAAAGAGGAAGGAGGAAACCCAAGGAGGGGAGCTTGGAGGCAGGAGCGTGCCATATCCCGTCAAATGCTATGGATATGTCAAGTACCACCAGACACCACAGTTCCCCGTAGTTCCTAGTGCCGGAAAAACCATAAAATCCAGTAAGAATAGGAAAAGTATAAATCGCAGAAGTAGACCTCGAGCGCCGAAACGCCGTACTGGCGATGGAAGTAAGTGTATGAGATTCAGATGATCAGAATCGGAGAGTTGAGCAAGAGTTTCAAAGATCTTAGTAGAATACAGGGGAGAAATATCCTGCGATAGTTTGAAGTAACATAGCGACGTTTACTATTTTCAGAATAGTTGGACATGAGCGTGCTTCCAACACTGAGGGAAAGTGTTAGTAATTGAGACATAAGAGAAATTATAGTTAACGAGGGGAGAGCCGCACGGAAGCACAATCCCTCAAAACTCGGGGAGAAATGCCATCTCGGCATCCAGCCTTTTGTCAACGTTAAATAGATTTCAGGAGACCACTATTGCACCGATCAAAATGTAATCACAGGCCAAAACATAGGACATAGGACAACCTGAGAGGAGAAGGAGGAGGAAGGAGGAATGAAGAATGTTCCAGGGTTGAGTTAGAGGAAAATAGGAGGCCGAAAGTTGGCCTTTTCAGTTTGGAGAATTAGAAACAGAACATCAGATCGAATAAGAGGGGAAAGGCAGATTTACAGAAGTTGTTAGAATGTTTTTGGCAAGAGGCCAAGATTTTGTCAGTAGGAGAAGCAAGTAAAGGTAGCGGCATTTGTTTGATCGAAGCCCGCTTTGCTCGCTCGAAGAGTAATCCCTGCAACGAGTTCTAGCAGAATAAATAGCAAGAGTGATAGGAGAACGAGAATTTTATCCACGCCCGATAAGTATTGTCTCTAGCCTGAATGGCTGAGAAACAAAGCATGATCGGAACCATGATTATGAGGAGAGAAAGAATTAGTCAAAGAAGGAAGAACCTGTGTCAACCCATCAACGATTACAGCTGCCACCTTATCGGCAGAAGTCGAAACGTCACCAGAGACAACTGTTTCACCACTAGTTCTTCTCTCTATAATTACACCATCTTCGCTCTATTGGTAACATGTGACCACAACCTCATTTCTCTTAATTTTATACTTTTTTCTCAATAGCTCATCTGCACATACGCGTTTTTTCTATGAGACAACTTTAGAAGTCGGGCTGATTAGGGGGAGGGCCTTGGCGTTGCTTTCAACGCCTAACCTATAATTGGGAATGATGTTGTCTCTGGTGACGGTTCTGAGACTTCTGCCGTAAGGTGGGAGCTGTAATGTGTTGGGCCGGGGCGATGACAAGGTATCATTCCTTCATTTCGAGAACCAAATTCTTTCTCTCCATAATGCACATGGTTTGGATCGTTGCTTGTTCTCGTGGCATTAAGGCTAGAGACATGTGCGTACGGGTTGTGAGAAAACCTCGTTCTCCATCACTCTTGCTATAATATAAACTTTCATTCAGCTAGAGGAATCGTTGCAGGATACTCTTCGACGAGCAAAGCGGGCTTTCATTTCATTAAACCTCCTTGGTTCCTTGGTCTTCCGCACATTTGAAAAAATCTTTCTGGCCTCTTGCCAATAAAATCTCTAGCAACTTGTAAGGGATCTGCCTTTCTCCTCTTATTCTCGATCTGATGGTTTCTGTTGCTAATAATACTCAAACTGAAAGGCCAATCTCTTCGCCTTCCTATTTTCCTCTAACTCAACCCTGGACGATTCTGGCATTCCTTCACTCTCCTCCTTCTCCTCTCAGGTCTCTATGCCTTTGCCTGTGATTACATTGTCGGGTCATGGGCTCCTGAAATTCTTATGACGTTAGGAAGGCGGTGGCCCGGATGGCATTCCCTCCGAGTTTTGAGGGAGTGTGCTTCGTGCTGGCCCCGTCCCTCGTTCAACTATATCTCTATGTCTCAATACTAACCTTTCCTCAGTGTTGGAAGCACGCACATGTTCGACCTATTCCGAAAAAAGGAAGCGCTCTGATCCTTATAACTATCGCTCTATAGCTCTGCACGCACATGTCTATCTAAGATCTTTGAAACTCTTCTCACTCTCATTCTTAGATCAACTGGAATCTCATTCACTTCGTTCCGATCGCCAGTACGGTTTTCGGCGCTCAGGTCTACTGGCGAGTAGTATAGGGGGTAAACTGGCAGCCGACTTGTCAGGGGAGGGTGTCGGAGCGAGAATATAGTATACTAAATATGAGTATATATAGTATATATATATATATATAGCTCACTCCAGCTATACAAGAATGGCAATATTAGCCATCTGGTTTAATGTATTATTACTCACACATCTACTTGCTGGCCTTCATTATTTATTATATAGCATATTTTCTATTATAATATTTAGATATTTCGTACTTTTTAAGCCTTTTTATTTTCTATAATATATATTTCAGGCACTTCATTTTCTTTATTTATCTTAAATATATAATTTTTTAGCTGCTTATTTTATATTACTCAATGAGTATAACCTTCCTGGACCTTTTTACTACACTTTCCCATTAGAGTTGTAATATTAGGAAATGGTCACTCTGCGGTTCTTTACCTACTATATTTTTAGCCTATAACAAATATTCCTCAAACCACTATTTTTAACCCTCAATTATTTATTGTAATTATTTTTAGCTAGTTTATAGTACTCAGTAGTACTCTACTAACGTTCTGAGGTAACACTTTTTTTATCGATTATAGCGGCGGAGAGTGAATCCTACTATCGAGTACTTTTAATTTGGAGTTCATACACAACAAGTCGTTGTGATAATCATACAAGACTTAGTAGTAGAGACAGAGGTGTATGAAAAATCACGCGCCGAACCACGAAATTTAATCTTAGCATTCCGGTCAACTCGCAGTCTATTCTTTACACATTGGTAACCACGGGCTATGCAGAGATAATATCATCAAAAGAGATTGAATCGACTCTGACGACTAGTACGATGAGTGTTTTATGCTATGGACGACCTACTCATTAGCTATTGTGAGTGTGGCCACGAGTTTTATTTCTCTACTCTCAGGTGAGAGTACTGTGTCCCGATTTCGTCAAATGCCGAGAGTGACAATATTATATCTATTGTAGCACTAAATATAATATAAATGTACAACATATTAATCATATATGGAGGAGTAAATTCTGTGCCTATCTATATTCGGTCGTGTATTCATATCCTTGGATTTAAAAAGTAGAGATCCATAGTAGTAAATGTTTTTTTATATAAACTCAGAATATGATACATACCAATAGTGAACAACATTAACATACTCTCACGCACTTATTAATATCGAATAAAGATAACACATACACGTAACAGCTCATACAACGGTGACCTGATACATTACTTACATTCCTCTCTCACGTTCCTATATCGCTGAGATCGTATTCACATCAATAGATGACCCGCGTGCTCTCGCCGCACTCTAATTACATTGTTGTTGATGACTGAGGCATTCTTCTCATAGTTCCTGTGCGTGATGCTCATCGGAGCCAAAGTTCATATTAATTGTCTGAGCTCATACATCGTTGAAGGGTTGGATCAATTAAGCGGCAAATTCATCATCCGTAGTAAGGGCGCGGAATAATTCATTGAGAGAACCATTAGGAGCCTGCGCATGTAGTAAATATCCGCGAGGGGTGCCATCTCTAATTTCAACTCGAATAATCACATCAATTTTAGGATATAGATAATTACATGAGTTAATCGATTAATCCAGAATTAATGTGTAATGATATAGAATGAATATATACATAACGCATGACAGTATGTTATTCCTCAGTGTATATTCCAGCCTCATCTTATATTACTGTAATATTCGTAATTTCAACTGATATACGTGTGAGTGTTACTCCGTTGTGATGTTGATTAAAAATATTTGTACATTTCACTGTGATTATTAATTTATTCATGTGATATAAATTATTATTATGTAGTAGGGAAGTATCCATAGTAAAAAAATAGGTCTTTTGGAGTCCGAGATTTACGCGTAATACGCGTGGAACGAAAATCCTTTATCTACAGTATGTTTTTTAAATAGTCATCAAGTCGAACTGAGCACTCAGGATATCATGCTAATAGTTTTGCTAGATAGTGATAGCTATAAGACATGAAAAACTATTGTTTTCTTATTATTACTCATTTTTATATATGTCATTTTTAATCTTATGCCATTGATATTATCATATTATTAATTATATCATTATTATTATTAATTATAATAAATATTCATATTGCTAATTAATTAGTATATATATTATTATCTATATATTTATAATTTTATGTATTATTATGTATTATTATATATATTTATATATATATTATTATAATTAATTGAATTATTTATAATTAAATTGTGAGTAAGTCACGAATATTTCGAACGAAATGGGTATCCTACTACTGTATATAAAACCAAGCGGATAAACCTATATTAATCAAAATTCGGGGATGGAATCTTGCGAATAATCATAAGGTAGAAAACGGATCGATTATCGTTATATAGTATAATATATAAGAGAAGAGCCCGAGAAGAGATAGAGAGAGAGGAGAGATGAGTAGAGATATATATATATGAAGAGAGAGATAGAGAGATAGTATAGTATAAGTAGTTATATTATAAGATAATAGTCAGTGAGTAGGTGAGAAATTGTTAGGTTGTAGACCACGCTCCAATATAGCTCAAACAACTATGGCTACAGCGGAGATAACAAGGTGAATACCTCATTGCTGGATGGCTTGGTGCACGGCATATTATAGTTACTAGTTATTCGACTACGGAAAACTGTTAATAAAAGCTAAAGTAAAAACTAATTGGTAAAATAATAATTAATGTAAAGAAAAATATATCATCACAAACACAATATCGGGCATCTGAGAGAGTAGAGCAGGTATTACATTTTTGGGTAATATACTGCTGATGGTAAATATTCTCATAGGTGATTGGAAACAGTGTAGAGTAGTACATAACATAAAAAAACAAATCTGTCTACTTAAAAGGGATATAGATTAGAGAGATTTAGTAAGAGCCCTACTCTAGAAGACCTATCTTTATCGGTTACTCTGTTATAAAATAGACATCTTATCATTTAATTCTTTGAGCGTACATTTTTATCTACTTTAACTAAAGATACCACAACTATATAATAATTTAATAAGGGTATATTAATCCCGAGAGCACCAGAGGTGAGCAAGTGAAGTCGAGTGAGATCTCTCGGCCACATTTCCGGAGAACTTAACTGGTAGGAACTAATTCCCCTCCAATGGGGAGAGGAGTTCTACCAGGAAGACTCAACGCTCATTATAGGTAATTATTTGGATGTTACGGAAATTCACATCGTGCTCAATTCATCCTACCTACCAGGAGAGAGTAAGAGATAACGTGAAACCCCCCTTTAAGAGTGTGTCACACCGATGGCTCCGATGACCCCAAACATTAATTCAGCACAGGAGTGTTGCTCATAACATCCAGCAATTTAACATAATATAGAAATATAAATTATATATATGGTTAACAGATTTAATGCTTGGGTAACTGGGACGGATGTCAATCATAGTTAAAAATTGAAGTTGTTAAGTTAGGTATTATTAAAATTAATTCCTATGATCCTTCATTAATTTCAAATGTTATTCTTTCGCTGTAGACTATATTTATGTTGTTTTTTTTATAGTGAGAATATTGAATATTTTTTTGTCTACTCAACAAAGTGTATTCTAGTGTCACACACAGTGTTATATGTCACAAGGATACTTACAAATAATAATCATCCTTTGTGCACCTGTAGCTATTGTTAGTTTTTGAGATATGGATCGAAACTGAATAGCTATATGAGCAAAGCCAATTATTTACACACCTAGTAAATATGAAGAAGTAAAATAAAGATAAATTAAAATTATTATAAATAATAATAAAGACTAATAGAATAATAAAAGTAATATATCTATAAGGAACTAATATATAAATTACTTTAGTAATTTTTTTTTTTATACTATATATAATAAATATATATATATATATAATTTTGATATATGTACAGGGTGGTTCAAAAAAAAAGAATATCGATTTGCAAAAAAGAGTTTACTTATGAAAACTATTGAAACATAGAATCTGCGATTTAAGTTTTATGTTACAATACTAAGACATAATATTTTCAACATACCAAATCAAGGTGCTCAATATGTTTCACCATTGGATGCACGGATATGTCTGTACAGTAGTCACAAACTCGTCCCAAACCTTTGCGAGCATGTCTGCATCTACTGCTTCCACGGCTGCTGTTGTGGCGTATCTTCAGTTCGGTTATTGTAGCGGGTAAAGGGGGCTCAAAAAAGATACGCATAACAGCAGCCGTGGAAGCAATGGATGCAGACATACTCGCAGTGCAGAATTCTCGTATACTATAAGGACTTTACTGACGAGTTTTGACTACTGTAGCAAAAGTAAGACATATGATGCATCCAATGTGGACATATTTGAGCACCTTTGATTTGGTATGTGAAAAATATTTATGCTTATATTGTAAAAACTTAATTGCAGATTTCTATGTCCAATAGTTTTCATAATAAACTCTTTTCAATCGGATGAATATCTTTTTGAACAACCTGTATATATATACTTATAGTATTATAATATATAATAATTATTATATATATAATATTATATATATATATATATATATATAATATATATATATATATATATTATACAGTGGCGTATCCAGGGGGCCAGGGGGCATGACCCCCGAAATTTTTTAGACACTTAAGCATATTTAAGTATCTCTATCCGTTTATATACATAAAGTCCAGGATGGTTTAAATTAATTATATAATATATATATATACATATATATATATATATATTATGTATATCAGTATATAATATATATATATATATAATATTATATATATATATATTATTTATATATATATATATATAATATACTATACATAATATATTCTACATCTACGTACTATGGGTCATTCAAAAAACGTATCCTATCATTTTAATTAGAGTCAAAATACGATCATATACGTTTTATTTGAACCAAATAGAACAAGTCGCTTGTAAGCTAAAACTTCCACACTTTTCCCGCAAATGCGATCGACGCGTAAGAATTTTCCTTTTGGCCTTCGTGCGCCTGCAATTAGCAAAAAAGCCGTCTCTTGCAAGCTCACAAGGCGCCTCGCCCAGTTACTTCTAGCCTGGTAAACTGTTGAGATGCCTGTGAACGATGTGTTGTGAAAATGGGTCTATAAACCCTTCTACTTTTATATATAGTATATATATATATATATATATATATAATATATATATATATAATATATTATATTTATATATACTATATATTATATATATTAAATATTTCTTGTGTGTTTGCTCCAGTTTACCTGGCTTAGAAATAATCAATTATGGTGAATCATAATTAATCCACCACTCACCCTATATATATATATATATATATATATATATATATATATATATATATATATATATATATATATATATATATATATAATTATATATATAATAATATAATATATATATATATATAATATATATATATATATTATATATAATATTAACAATACTAAAATATATTATATATTATAATTATAATTATACCGTATCCGTAAAAATTTTACAATTTTAAGAGATAAATTCATAAATGATTATTTGTAAAACAATAGACAGCTGTAGCGAAGATTACGAGTTTGTATGTTGGTATTTAATTAATGATCTTTAGAGGTACGTACAAGCCATTATTATTATTTTATGTATTTATATAATAAAAATTATCCTTCTAATAAAAAACAATATATTAACTATGCAAAGCATTAAAACACGAAACACGGTAAATTATATATTTATATGTAATAAGAAATTCATTAAAATATGTCATTAAAGGATTATTTAAATGTTAAAGAGTGCTAACCATTTAACCATATATGATTAAGAAAATTATATGATTAATTAACAATTATGAACACATCTCCATCTAATTAATATCCATTATTTTATTATGTATTTTATTAACCGGAGATGTGATGTTTTGTAGGTGTTTCATATGGT
>JABUQX010013274.1:2500-15000 GCA_015478945.1 Trachelipus rathkii | reverse complement strand
CATATATATATATATATATATATAATATATTATCACATATAAGGGAAATATATATAGCCAGATATATATATATATATAATATATATATATATATATATATAATAATATATATATATATATACTAGAGGTATATATAGTAGCCGCGAGGGCCCGGCAGCCAACATTTAAATTCCAACACTAGTTAACATTGCTGTTTGAGTGCATACAGTTAGAGATAGTTAAGCGTTACCGACCAATTGTCATGTATTTGTGATTAACGAACAAAACAAAATGGCGGGAGAAACCGAATTAGAGATAGAGATGTGGTGCTGCTGAGAAGAGAGAGATAATTGAAGAAAACTGAAGTGAATGAGGGTAAGCAAATGACGAAGGTCATTAAATCCAGATCAGGCAAACGGAGTGGGGGGGCGGAGATAGAGATGCCATAACGCAAGAGGGGTAGGCAAAACCCCTAGGGTCCACCCCTAATCCTACAACTCTTTGGATCCAGGCCATCAGGAACCCCTATACCGCTCTCCTTAGCCAGGCATCCAAGTAGTAAAGGGGGGGAGCACCTTCCTTGAGGGTTGAAACTACCATATATCGCAAAAAAACCGTTTCCGTTGGACAACACGTTGAAATCTACAGCTAAAGCCTATACTGCTGACGCATGTTAAAAAGAAAACTCGCAGAAATTGGGGTGGGTTCGAAACTCATAACCTCAATAAGCAAGTGGGAGGGTGCCGAAGTACCGAACACCTCCCCATGGGGAAGCCAATGGTCCCCAACGATTCCAGAACCCAAGCAATAGGAGGTCCAAAACCTCTGCGGGCTAACGCCGCTCAACACAAAACAAGCATCTCACAAGGAGGAGTGTATGGGAAGGAAAACATCAAAACGAAGGTGCGCCAAGTAGGACAAAACAACTCAAATTACGGGTTCTTACCAACGGGGACGATGCCCCAACCTCTCTATTACGCCATGCCACCTGTAATTACAACCATGCCCTAACAAACCCCAATCTTACCCCGGAGTATGGCAAGGATATCCCTATATGCCTCCACAACCGATTGGAGCCCCCTATTACCCAACTAATCTGTTTAACACCGCTTTTTTCCCAACGATTCCCGAAAATCTGAAATTATTTGGCAAACATCTCAAAAACAAGAATATGGAAAGGGATCTTATATCCAGACTTCATCACTTCTTTTGAAATGAAAAGCTAGTGCTTTAGGCCCACTAAACTGAAAGTCAAAAGATCAACTTTTGCAAAGTCTGCCATATCATCCGACCAGAACAGCGAGGCCAGAAAATACGTGCTCAGAGATAACAGCTTCTCAATATTTACCAGATTAGAAGATTTTCTCGCCCAGTTAAAAACTTTTCTCCACCGGAAGATAAGAAAACCGTTTTCGACTTAATGTTGGAATTTTTAGAATATAGAAGGGAGAGAGATTCAATTTTTACTGACTTCGTGTTAGAACTAAAAGATCGACTAACGAAGTATCAGAGCCGCCTTCACGATCTGGATGATAAAGCAATATTCAACTCAAGGCAGATAAATCTCATGGTGATGGGCAAGATCATCCAAAATGTGAACGAAAGGAGAGATGGAGAAAGATTAAAAGAAAAGATCCTTAAAGTGTTTGATACTGAAATGAGCTTAAATGAATTGATAGAGAAATTATCTCATATTTCCAATGGAGCTTTATTAAAAGATGAAAATAGAAGGCCAACCGATATTCGCACTACTAGAGTGTTCTTGGCCAAAGAAGAATCGGAAAATAAACAGCGGGTTGGGGATAATAATTCATATAGGAAAAATAGGGAACCATTTCAGAAACCAAGGTACGAAGATAGGAGAAGGGAGGAGGTGAGGCCCAACAACACCTTTCAAAAGAAAAGAGAAGAAGTGAAATCGGATTATACTTTTCCAAAAGAAAAGAGAAGAAGTGAAGATGACGCAGGGTAAGACCTAGCAATAAGGCACCTTAAGAAGATGTCCGCCCAAAGCTAAAAGAACACTTTGTGTGAACTTCTTTTGTGATATCAGTGGACACTCGTCCAAGCATGTGCCGTTGCAATGGCCCTACTGCCGAGAATGTAAGCATATCACCGGAAAGGGGTCGCAACTTAATTGTAGAGGAGCACAAGCCCTGGAGACCTACCCAGAAACCTCCGCTGATTGTTCACGGTCCATACAAAATAGCAAGATCAGATAATGGAAAAATGGGTAAGAGCGAAAAAGCCGGAGTCTTACAACCCAGACAAGCGAGGGCCCAGGACCTTTTCCAAGAAAAGGGAAGGGTACAAGCCTCCAGCAGATGGGAAGGTAAAGACCAACGCGAGAGTATATTTGGCAGAGAGCCAGCCAAGAGATTTTGAGGTGAATGAAGAAGTGGAGTATGGTGATGGGATGTATGAAGGAGAACTTTCTCATCCTCAAGATAGGATAGAGAAAGAAAATTTTTAGAGAATCGGGCAAAGAGAGGAGACGGGTGAGAAAAAAGTTTAAAGACAGAGTGAAGAAATGGGAAGCTAAGGAGAATGGTAAAGAGGTCGTGCAGCAACCTTTTAGGCTGGGACGACACTTTTACACGAATGTCTACCTTGCTCCATCTATGAGTAGTATGGATGGAGGCGAAGACCAAAGTCTTGGTTGACACTGGATCAGTGTTAAGTATTTGGTCACCGCCCGCGGCTAAGGAATTGGAAAAAAGAGGGAAAAACTTTAAGCAACCTACGTTAAGACCCGATTTCAATGGTACAGGTGAACAATAACCAACGGTACTAAGGGAGGATACACTATACCTTCGCCTCATGAAAACATTACCACATACATTCCAAGTGATGATGTAGATGGAGACAACAGCTGGGATATTTTGTTGGGTAGCAACGTTTTGTCTAACCTTCCCATAACTTTGAACTTCTTTTCTGCAAAAAAATGTCCTATCAAGGAAGATAGGAGATAGACATTTCCGATCTTTGCGCCGCCAAACAAGGAATTTATTTTGGTTAAGAGAATTTCTGGATGAACTAAAACGAGTAAGAGACGCTCAAAGAAAAAGGAGGAGCAGTTTGGCCCCCGGGCCCGAGGCCTAGAGGGGAGAAAACTAAGGATTCAAACCAAATTTTCGCCGAACCACCCGCACGTGCTGCGGATGAGCATCTTTTTCCTAGGAAGGCCGCCTTGCCAGTTAAAAACGTACGCAACGCGGATAAGCATCTTTCGCATAGAGAGGCCGCCTGGTCAGTTAATAACGTACACGCCGCGGTTGAACCTCGTTCCTATCGGAAGGTCGATCTGTCTGTATCCCAGGGGGGAAAGACAGCCTCTTCAGTTCGAAATTCGCATAGGCAGCAAGTGCCTAGACATGGGAAAAGAGATAGGGAAATTGCCTTGAACGGAGAAGCTCATATTGAGACAGACAAGATGAAAAGGGACAGAGTGGGCGTCATGAACCCACCCCTCACTCATCACAGCGCTGATCAAAGAGGAGCCAGATCCAAACTCAAGCACACCCCCTCGAATTTGGAAGAAAATTTGGGCCAATCCGAAGATTTAGAAGTAACGAAGAGCTATGACCACGAAGAAGATGGTCATTTAATGATTGATGAAAGATTTAAGATAAATTTAAAAGTAATTGAAAAGACTGTTTTGCCTAGTCAATCATGCGGATATCTAAAACTCCGACCGGAAACTCAAGATGATTTTGAACTGGAGCGACTGTGCATAATGACACCAGCTTTCACCAAAGGACCATTGTACGTCGCGAATACAATTAGTCCGGTGAGGGATAACACAGTTATCCTCAGTTATATAAATTTGAGTGATAAATCTTTTTATTTGAGAAAAGGTGTGAATCTAGGAGAAGGGTATCCGATTCTTAGCGAACAGATCGAGAGAAGCACAGACAAAAGAGGACACCAGAGAACAGTTTCTGCCAATGTAGCCACCTGCTCCAAAGGTCTTACGAAGACAGAGTTAAGGCGAGTGTACAAAGAAATTATTGAAGAGAAGATGTCAAAAGAAGATGCGGAGAACTGTCTTCTCGAAAAGCCAGAGTATCTGGAGGAATTGCTAGAGCTCCTCATGGACTACCATGACGTATTGGCACTAGATGATGATGCTGTCCCAGTCTGTCCGCTTCAGAAATTTACGTAAACAATACAGGTTACCGCACCGGTATTTGCAGGACATCGATGATTTCACCGATTCAGCGTTGAAGAAGGGTTACATCAAAGCAGGATACAGCCCCCACTCGTCACCGTTCCTAGTGGTGGCTAAAAAGAATAGTACCAAACCGAGGGTGTGTTTGGATTACAGGTACCTCAACTCCCACAGCGTCCAGGACGTGTTTCCTCTGCCTTCGATCGACGAGATTTTTACATCCCTAGGGGGTAATACCGTATTTACCTCAGTAGATTTATTGGATGCATACAACGCTTTAGAGATAGAAGAGGAGACGCAAAAGCTGATGGCGTTTAGGACCAGGAAAGGCCTTTGGTGTCCCACTCGTTTGATGTTCGGCCACAAGAACGCCCCAAGCATTTATGCTCGTACAATGACAATGGCCTTAAACCATCTGCTAGGGCCTGTAGCACAAGTCTACCTAGACGACGTATTGGTGCTGGGAAGGAACGTGCCCGAACACTTTGAAAATTTGAAGAAAGTGCTCACTGCTTTCAGAGAAAATAAGCTGAGAATAAAATTATCCAAGTGTAGCTTCCTACAATCAGCTGTTTTGTACTTAGGATTCAAGATAGGAAGACATGGAATTAGCCCGGATCCGGCCAAAGTAGAAACAATGAAGAGTTTCGTCCCTCCTACGAATGTGAAGGAGACACAGAGTTTACTTGGTTTCTTCTCTTATTTTCGCTTCCTCATAAAGGACTTCGCCGCAGTAGCACAACCTTTGTACGATTTGATAAAGAAAGATGTTCCTTTCCTTTGGACGAAAAGACAACAACAAGCTTTCGACACTTTGAAGGAGAAATTAGTGGTGCAGCCACAGCTAACTTTCCCTGATTACAGCAAGGAATTCTTTGTAAACACAGATGCCAGTAATTACGGGATCGGGGGAGTGTTGTACCAACTGACAGATGAGGGAGAAACCCTTATCTTTCGTGTCCCGGACACTCAGAGGAAGTGAGTTAAACTATGATACGATTGAAAAGGAATGTTTGGCCGTGGTGTTCTGCTTGCAGAAGTTTAAGAACACCATCTTCGGCTATAAGGTAACTATCATCACCGACAATCAACCTCTCTGCTTTATTTTCAGAAATAAGCAGCAGACCGGCCGGTTAGCTAGATGGAATCTATTAGTAAACAGTTTCTCCCCCACCATAGTATATAAAAGAGGAAAGAATAATGTTGCCCCAGACTATCTGAGTAGGCACCCAGCATCTAACGTGTTCCTGGTTAAGGAAGTAGAAAGAACAGAAAAGTTACCTCGAATAGATTTCGCTTTGAGTCGGGAAAATTTCATCAAAGAACAAGAGAAATGTCCCCGTGTAGGGAAATTGGTTAAATGGAGCCAAGGAGAACCCCGGAACCTTACATCTTAGTAAAAGGAGCATCTTACATTACATATGCAAGCAAAACCTATCTTAGTACAAGTCCCGGACGAGTGTTTTACACAGTGTGATAGACCAGTGCCACGCTTCACTAGCTAGCGGACACGGAGGTCAGCTAAGAACCGAAAAGAGGGTAGAAGAAAAATACTATTTCCCCGGTATACAAAAGTTAGTTAAGGAATATTGTAGTCAATGTGTGTCATGCGCTAGAACTAAGGGTCCCAGACCCAGCAGAGATCAATCGATGGCCATTGCCGTACACACCCTTCTCACGCGTTCATGTTGACAGTATTGGGAAATTGCCCGCTTGTACAGGATCAGGAGCCAAATACATCTTGGTATTTCGCGACGTTCTGACACGGTATGTCGAATTAGTGCCTTGCAAGACGAGAACGAGCGAGGAATGTGCCAGAGCACTGCAAGAGAGGGTCATATGTAGGCATAGTGCCCCTCAACTGCTTGTGTCTGACAATGCCTTGGAATTTACGAGCCAGGTATTTAAGGACTTATGTAAGGCGTGGAGAATAAAGAAGGTGGAAATTTTGCCTTACAAAGCCTCCCAAAATGGTGTTGTAGAAAGAATAAATGCTGATATTGAATCTTTCTTGCGGCATTACGTGAATGCAAATCACCGAGACTGGGATAAATACCTTAGCTTTGCCCAAATCGCTATCAATTCCGCGTATAATCGATCTATAGGGTCTTCTCCCCACTTCCTCTTGCATGGATACATAAAAAGGCTCCCTTATGAGATGCCTGATTATGTATCGCCATTTGTGAATAAGACAGAGAAAATGAGATTCATTTCGGATGAAGTAGATACGATAATAGAGAGGATCGATTATATAAGAGATTTGGCAAGAGAGAAGCTAGAAGCGGAAACCACAAAAACTTTGGAGCAACAACATAAAAGGGCCAAGCAAAGAGAGTTCAAAATAGGAGATTACGTGTTCATTAGAGCAGTAAAAAAAAGCCCCATTCAAAGTTCGAAGTTATGTACAAGTTGAAAGAGACCATATATTGTCAATGTTTAAGAAGGATAAACAAACTGATAATTTATATTAATTTAGAATCAGGCGAACCTGTCCATGTGGACAACGCTAAGGTGATCCCGACAGAAAAGTTCCGCAGTCATTTTGACTTTAGGAACGATGGTTGGAATCATACGGTGAAAGTATTTGAGCTCAAAGAACAAAAGGGAAAAGGTGAGGAAGAACAACAGAGAAGCATGGGAGTCCATGGAGAGAAAGAAGAAGATAGAGGAGGAAGAGAAGGAGGAGAAGAGGGAGGAAGAGGATGAAGAAGCAGAGACGAAGGAAATAGAAGTAGATGAAGTGGAAGAACTTCCTCCTCCCACAGATCAAGAGTCTTCCCAATATTCTTTCCAAATTCCCATAACGCCACAAATTCAGTCCGGATACAGCTACTTTCCAACTCCCCATCTCCCACAATCTCAGCAAGAATACTACAACTCTTACTCTATCCCCCCACCTCAGCAGGTACCGAACTCTTGGAGCCATCCGACTCCAGTGCAACAACCGACCCCGGTGGAACCCGTAAGAGAAAGTAAACCCGTGGAAGAAAGAAGATTTAGCGATGAGATTGTAGAAAGAAGAAGATACAGCGACATAGTTGCCGGAAGAGCGCGTCCAGACGGTGAATTTAAATGTTCCACTCCTAAAACTGACTTCCCAAAAACCCCCTCCAACCCGGCGGTTCGGAGAAAAGAGTTTAGACCATCTTTATCCCCTATTCAGCAAGAGATTTCCCTAGAAAACCCTGTTCAAGAAACTCCTCAGGAGCCACCAGCACACGAAGGTGAGGTGTATGGAGCTTATGGTGGAACCCCTCCTAGAGTAAATTCCCCTGTGAAATCTCCAATTTCCCCAGTGAAAGATGGCCGTTTTCCCATTCCCACTGTTGTAGAATCACCCCCTATGGAATTCGTCAGAGATGACAGGAAAAAAGATCCATCTTACAGACCACATAACTTGTTTACTGGTCCCAGAGATTCTACACCCATGGTTACAAGAAGTCAAACAAGGATAAAGGAACAAGCTTTACAGCAACAGCCCGAGGCAAGTGACAACACGGAGACTACAGCGAAGACTCCTGTCCAACCTCCACCTGTCAAATTGGATTTGAACACAACAGTCCGAGGAGGGAAGGCTTGGTATTTGCCTCCTGGTTACTAGTTCATCCCAATTTTGTATATACTTTTGTATATTCCTAGATTTAAGAGAAAATTCTTTTAGTTTGTAGAATGAATTCTTCTTATTCTGTTAGTCTAAGAAGGATACTTTTAATTTTAAGAACATGATGAAAGTACATTTCGCTTCGCGTCTGTACCAATTTTTTTTCTCTTAGTTAAGAAATACTTAGTGGATTAGGAAAACCATTAGACTGGATTAGGTGACGATCGTCATAAATTTAAGAAAACTAGCCTGGATTAGTATATATTCATAAGAAATCTAATCTTAGAACTTAGATGTAGTTTCGATAGATTTTAGACTAGATTAATTCCATAGATATAGCCTGATCAGTTATAGTTTTACTCATTTTTTTTTATAAAAAGAAACCTTTTAAAAATATGTTTCACTCTCAGAATAAGGGGGGGGACAGCAATTTTTAATACAAAAAATAAATACAAAATAGAAAATCCAAAAAACTTTTCTATTAAGAAAACAAAAAAAATAAGTAACGAGTAAGTAAGTAAGTAATAGAAAACTAAATTAGTAAATAAGCAACTAATAAGTAAGTAAGTAAGTAATAAAAAACTAAATTAGTAAATAAACAACTAAGATATTATTAACTAGTAAGTAAGTAAGTAACTAAGTACTAAATAGTATATAAAATTAAGTCTAAAGAACTCTTACATTTAAATTAGATTTTAATTCTACTAACTCGATTATAGTTAAGAAACCATTTAGTTTAGTTAATAAAACGCGAACGCTTTAACTAACCAATTAATTTTAAAACTGTTATTAAACATAATTAGGCGACCTTTTAATTTCATCAAAACCAAGAAAAGTATAAAGTATAAATATTTCAGAAATGAATTTCGGAAAACAACTTTTGTTGCTACTCATCATCTTATCAACATGCCAGAGCAACCTCATAAATGAAAAAGAAGAAACAAAGATTCTACCTGGTTTAGTTCTGTATCGTACTGGAGAAGTTAACTTCATAGAAGGATACCTCGATCTAGTTATCTCTTTAGAATGTCCTCCCGACATTAAAGAAACAATCATCAAGACGACTAAACTGGTAACCAACGTCAAAGAATCATTTTTACCATCGTTCGAAACCATGTTTCTAAACGTGTCAACACATCAAAGGGCTCACCAATGGGAATTCAAACTTATGACCATTCGAGTAAAAGTACTAGCCCAGAAACTGAACGAAGTAAGTGAACTGCCTTGGATCTCAGCACGATCAAAAAAGAAACGAGCCGCATTTGAGAGGAGACGTCCTCAACATTCTTTTTGGTACGGCCACAGACAAACAGGTAAAACTACTTCGAAAGAAGATCAACATCTTAGGTAATTATGCCTCTACTTCAAACTTATTGATTACTGAACTAAAGGAACAGTTGAAAGCGAATACTCGTACTTTAATAAATTTTAGGGATAGCTTACAAAAATTGATAGAATTTCAAAATAGTCTAAGTGCTACGCACAATATAATAAACCAAATGGGAAGCATCAGAGCGTTAATCAATCTAATTGAACAAACCATACATAATATACATCAAATCCACCAATTGGTAATAAATTCACTCCAACTTGCCAAAAACAAAATAACGAATTCACAACTCTTTTCTCCCATCTTCCTATTGCCTTTTGTACTAGAAATGAACAAAGAGACTAAACTACACACAGTCATTCCTCTAGAAACAAAAACATATCAAACCTTCTTAACCTACTCTTGGACTATCCAATCTGCAGCTAGCCCCTATGAACTAATCACTTTAATTCCTTTTATCTCAATAGAGAAATTCGTCTCATATAAACTAATATCTTTTCCTACCCACCTTCCTTTAAACAAATCACTAGTTAGAGTCATGTACAACGACCCAAATAATTACTTCTTTGTGAATTACGGTAATCGGAAGTACACTTACCTCAAAGATTCAGCCCATGATCTTTGTAGACATTTAGGCCAATTAGCCGTTTGTCCCCAGTCCCAAGTGTTTGCTTCCATTGACGATCAATCTTGTTTACTATCTTTAATCTTGAATTTCACCAATGACTTTTCACACTGCCCTATTGCAGAATATAAGTCTATAGAGCCTTATACTGTTACTCTAGGACACTTCACCCTTATTTCTTTTTCAGAAAAAACTAGGGCTTCGATTGCATGTGAGAAACCCAATTCTATACAGCATGTCTATGACTATGTCTTTACTATTCCTCACGGATGTGCCTTCATCTCTTCTAAGTTTCAGTTTAAGAATCCTATCCACTTAGAGAAGAATATTACTCTTTCTTCCTTAATTTCTTACTCTGATCACGTTTTATTCAACTTCTTATCTCACGTTGCTCTACCTAACATTTCTTCTGTCCTGTTCCCTAAGTTTCCAAACCTTAAAGAAATTTAAAATTTGGAATCAAAGACTGGATCAATTAAACCAAACAATGCACCCTTTTTACACCGTATTTCCCACAAATCAAATTCATTCCATATATCTTGGAGGAGGAACTTCCGGCACGATCTTTTTCCTTATAGTTCTTGTCATTGCATATTTCGTTTGGACCAAAAGAGTATTCCTTTGCAATATGTGCATGCCAAAGGTACCCACGCAAACTGAAAGCATTCCACTTCAGGCCATCCCAACATCTAATGTACGTATCCAACTAACACCTGAAGATGCTCCTTTAAATAACCTGGTTCAGATAAGATCTCGACCCAGCTCCCCAACTCCTGTCCAACGTTTGTCTCTACTTCAGACCTCCTATGCCTCTTCCTAACACTCGAGCTATTACTTCCTCTGAGAATCAAGCGACTTATTCTAATTGATAAATCAATCTTTAAGTAAAGATTCTCCCAGGGAGGGGACCTTTGTGGTACGTTACAGTACCTTTTAATTCAAAAACGTATCCTATCATTTTAATTAGAGTCAAAATAACGCTCGTATACGTTTTATATGAAACAAATAGAACAAGTCGCTTGTGAACCAAAATTCCCCACATTCTTCCTGTAAATGCGACGCATAAGAATTCAGGTTTGGCCTTGTACGCCTGCAATAGCGAAGTCGACTCATTGCAAGTGTACAAAGACGCCCTCAGTTACTCCTAGCCTTGTAAACTGTTGAGATGCTTGTGGACGATTGTGTTGTGAACGGTCTATAAACCCTTCTACTTTCTATATATATATATATATATATATATATATATATATATATATATATCTGCCTGCCTGCCTGTAATTTTCAAGCTTTTATAAAAAAAATTCTGTTACGCTAATCGAAATTCGTTAATCGGAGCTTTCCTGAATATATATATATATATATATATATATATATATATATATATATATATATATATATATATATATATATATATATATATATATATATATATATATATATATATATATATGTTATATATTTAAAGAATATAGTTATATATTTATAATTATATTTTGCCGACTATCTGAATTTACCATTTTATACAGATAAAAAAGTTTATACTTAATTAAAGGAGACAATTTCGCAGCTGAAGCGAAGGGAAAACTTTGTTGTATGTATAGCATTTAATTAATGATCTTTAGAGGTATGTCCAAACAATTATTGTTATTTTATGTTGTATAATAAAATTTATCCTTCTAATAAAAAACAATGTATTAATTAAGCAAAGCATTAAAGCATGAAACATGGTAAAACCATATAATTATATGTAATAAGAAATTAATTAAAATATGTCATTAAAGTATTATTTAAATGTTAATAATTGCTAACCATTCAACCACATATGTCTTTATGAAAATTATATGATTAATTAACAATTATTAATACATTTAATTATTTTATCCATTATTTTTTATTATGTATTTTCCTAATGTCTGAGACTTTGTCTGAGATTGTGTCTGAGCCTTTGTCTGATCTTTGTATTCTTGGTTAAAAGTCCCCTATTGGGCAAAATAAATGATTGCTAGAAGATTTGCTTCAATGTCCTTCTAGACGGAAGTAGTAATAAAAGGAAAAAAATTACTACATATATATATATATATATATATATATATATATATATATATATATATATATATATATATATATATATATATATATATATATATATATATATATATATATATATAGAGAGAGAGAGAGAGAGAGAGAGAGAGAGAGAGAGGTGATAAAGGTGGTTTTTAGAGCGAAAACTATCATCAATCCATATCTCAAAACTACAATACTACTAGGAAAAGGAATACATTGCTGGAATGCTGGACCAATTTTTTAGCTGAGAAAATGTAAAAAAAAAAAAAGAAAAAAAAACAAAAAAATTATATCAAAAACTACAATGGCTACAGCGAAAAAAGGAATACATTTTGGAATCCTGGTAAAATTTTAGATAGGAAATGTAAAAAAAATAAAAAATAAAAAATATTATTACTTATTATAGTAATATAGAGCCTATTTAGAGACCTTTATTGGTTACTCGTTAAAATAAATAGACTTTCTATTAAATTTTGCTTTTTTTTTTTACTAAAGAATACCCAAGGGTATACTGCCTGTCTTGAGTCAGGGGTCTCTCGGCCTTCGGGGAACTACGGGGTGGGGGACTAATTCCCCTCCGGGAAGGTCTCCGGAACCCCCACTCTTTGGTATTTAGGTGTCGCAGGGTTCCTCCGCCCTCCCCTACGGGGTATGGAAAACGTCCCCCCCTATGTTCCCCGTCGGCTCCAGGCCCTACATTGCCGTGTAATACCTTTACAAATAATAT
>JABUQX010013273.1:25000-32081 GCA_015478945.1 Trachelipus rathkii | reverse complement strand
CGGTACCTATTGAGGTCATAGTGATCTCTGACAGCTAAATTCTCTGGTGAAAGATGGGGATATTAGTTCGAAAGGAAATGCCTATGTTTGAAAGCTCGCATCTTTAGTTATAGGAAAAAGTTTTACCTACATAGTCGATGTTACAGTTGGCCCATTTATATTTGTAAACGATGTGTGTGACCTCAAGTTCATGGGGATGTTTTCTTTAATCTTAAAGAAACTGCCAATTGATTTGTTGCATTGTGTGAAAGTTTTTTTTAAGATGTTTCTAATCTGAAGTGAAGATCATGGAAAGGGGTCCAATGTAGGGAAAGCCAAGCATAAACAGGAAGTTTAAGAACATCATATGCAGTAGTTTTATGCGATAAATGTGTATCGAGAAACGAGTAAACAAGTTAATCAAAAAGGTTTGGGGGATAAAGTAAGCTAGAAAATTTACGGAGAAGGGTGATTTCTTCATGGAAAAACTTCCAATCAGAACAATTAACAAAGGCTGTATGCGGGACCCTAGACCCGCAATTTTATGATTTAAAGGATAGTAGAAATAAAGAAATAGGCTCCCAAGTAAAGTATTTAGTGACTTTGCGATAAATAGAAGTAAGCAAGTTCCACTGATACTTTACATGGACTATTTCTTTAGTTCTATCTTCTTTAATCATAATTGTAATATACGAAGCATTTGCAATAGAATGAATTTTAGTATTTTCTTGCTTTTAATTTAGGAACCGTTTCGTTTTTTGTCATGTCATGTGTGCTTACTCTCGATAAGGAAATGGCACACAGTTTATCACTTAAATTTCCTGCTTTAAACGACCGCGATTTCGTGCTAGGTTTACCTTACTTTTGTTTTTTAAACAATTGGAATCAGCTGTTTTGATGGAGCACGTGGTTTTGAATAAACAGAAATAAAAAATAACAAATGGTTTATATTACAAATAATTGAGCAACTATTGTGATGGAGTTTTATCCATTTGGAAGAGAAAATTAGATTTAAGCTGATTTTATTGAATGAAACATTTATCAATTCAGACACCAAGCACCATCTGTTTGTTTACATTTTTCGTAAGAGCGTGCTTAAATTTGGCAAGCATGGACGGGAAATAGCAACTTTACAGAATTAAGGAAATTGCCTTACGTTTGGTGAGCATTTTCTTGCCATTTGTTCAGTAGTTTGACAAAAACGAAGCGCAAATCGAGTATTCTTACATTTGCGAAATCACAAATGCAAAAAAGAAAACGCTTTATATATATATATATATATATATATATATATATATATATACTAATATATATATATTATTTATATATATATATATAATATATATATATATATATATATATATATATATATATTATACCTATATATATGTAATTTTTAAAATTATTTTATTTTTAATAAATGATTAATCTTAATGCGCGAGCAAGCTACGGCCTGGGCACTACCGCATTGTCGAGCAGTGTTCTCCAAAGTGGGGTACGCGTACCCCGGGGTAAAGTGATACTTGGGGGTACCCCAAAGAAGTAGGCTGATGTCACTGCAAGTGTATGACGTTTGGGTTTTTCCGTTCGTAAAAAATTTTTTTCAACGTGAGTGCGAGTTCACTCTTTGTCAGTGTTTGGCTTCACAACACCACACACCACACACACACACCACCCACACACACACACCACACACACAGACACACATTCATAATTATATTATATTATATTATATTATATATATTATTAGGCTATAAAGGTACCAAACAAAAACTTATAATTGATTTGGGTTCTAAGGGGTATGAGATCAAAAAAGTTTGAGTCGCTGGTGTTAGAGAAAAAGTATGTTTGTTACCAGTGTTTCGATATATATATATATATCAAGATATATCTGTATAAATATATATATATATATATATAATATATAGTATATATATATATAATTATATATATATTTATATATATATATATATATATATATATATATATATATATATATATATATATATAATATATATATAATATATATATATATATTTATATATATATATATATATATATATATATATATACTTGCATCTATATGTAATTAGGCCCATACATTTTCTTTCATTGCTAATATCACATTATAAGCTTCAGCTTCTAAGAAGTCTATTTTTCTACAATGAAGAGCTACAACAGTTAGTCTAATTTCCTGGTTGTGCTAGTGATCAAGGACTGTGCATTGATCTTTAAGAGGAAGTCAAAAATAAATCTACTCTTGATCACGGTATGCATCAATAAAGATGTAACAGAATTCTTCTAATTGGTCTCCAATTTTTATTTTCCAAATATTTTAAGAGTACCATAGGTTTCTTACATTTACATTTGATATTTTCCTTATTTTCATTTATATAATATATATTTAATATATCTATATAGTAAAAGTAAGCTAAAAAATGACCTGTGGGCCCGGCCCAAGTCCGGTTCATTTGGCAGTAACCCTCCTGTGGAGGGGGGAATTGATGTAATCTTGCTAGTACCCCCCCCGGGCGAAATTACTTGATTCTTCTCCCGAGGTGGGTCCGACGGTGCCTGCTTGTAAGGGTTACCACATCACAAAGAAGAAACCAAAATTAACCTCGCCCGGAAGCAGATCAGGCCACCACCCAAGATCTATCAATTTATAATTCAGTTCAAACTAGGACAACGTTATATCCCCCATTTGCACTAGATGTCATATATCCCCGGACACAATAGAGCACTTCCTTCTGGAGCCCCGCCCTCGACGCTCCCCGTACCACCTTTGCTTACCTTCTATTCTTGACCTGTGGAACCGCCCTAGAGCGGTGGCTGTCTTCTGGAGGCGGTGTGGCCCCTCTAATAAGGTGGGCCAGGAGAAAAGTTATATTATAATATATATATATATATAATATATATATATACATATTAATAATATATATATATATATTATATATAATATATATATATTAATATATATATTATATATATATATATATATATATATATATATATATATATATATATATATATATATATATATATATATATATATATATATATATATATATAATATATATATATATTATATATATATTTATATATAATATATATTGTTAATGAATACTGTAAAACCAGTTTATCATCAGTTATTGGTTATTTGTTAATAAAAGATCCTATTAAATAAGGAGTTAATTAGTTATTCCAAAGAATTAAATGAAACCTATTTTACGATAAATGAGCCAAATATATCTTGAACATGAACTGTGAAAGAAGGAAATATAAAGAGAGAGATTTGAAATTATAAAACATAAATAGAATGATACCAGAGAAATGAAGATGAAGAGAAAATGATGAATTGTTTCTTAGGTATTTCGAATTTTCAAGAAGAGATCACTAAAGAATGTATAAAAGATTTTTGATCTAATGGAAGAATGTATTAACATGGAAAGTTAATAAAGATAAGAGATGGAACATTGGCAATGAAAAAAGAAAAGGTTATGGAGAGATGGAAGGAATATGTTGCAGAATAATTTAGGATGATTGATCAACCTTAAGCATACTCTCTATGGAAGTTATGAAAACTGCTTTAGTGATTATTAAAACCAAATAAATGGTTGTTGAAGAGGGAATTATGTAAAAAAAAAAAAATGCTGAAAACTTTGTTAAAATATGTCATTGAAAAAAAGGGTTTAGCATATTAGATCTGTGAATCTGGGAAAGTAACATTGGGAGCAAATGTGTAAGTTAGTAAAATAGTGATAAAAAAACACAGTATTAACTTAAAATCTTTTTCTGCTATTCAGTAATATGAGCAAGGTTTACCCTCATTCAAATAAGGCTGTTGATGTGAGAGTGCAAATATGCTTAAAAATATATCTATCCAAATCGTTTTCTGAATACCATTTATAAATTCAATAAATACACCTTTTTTTAAAAAATTAAATCCCAAAATTTTATTTTAAAAAATTGAATTCATCATATTTCAGATTTAGGAATGCGTTCGGGAAATCTAGATGAAAAGGAGGGTTTGGTTAGATTTATAAAAATGAAATGTATATTTATTGAATAAAAGGAAAATCCTTGATCTTCTTCTTCTCTGCACAACTAATCTTAAATGTTTCTGAATTTGGAATGGAAATATAATAATATAACTTGAGCAAACTTATATTTAACAAGTTTCAATAATTTTACAAATTGAATCATTTTCCTTCATAGATTTGTGAGTTTTTTCTCGGTATTCATCCAAAAGTTTCTAAAAAATAAAATTTAATCTATTTAATATATTAAATTTTGAATGGCCTCTGCCTCTTATCACACCCGCTTTTTGTAACTTTTCTATTAGCAAAAGATTTTTGCTTGTAGAGTCAAAACAGGTCACCCCTCCAAGATTTTTTTTTTCAAAAGTCTGCAAAGCATGTTTATATTAATCTTATTCTAGTTTTTAAAATAATAATAATAATAATAATAATAATAATTAATAGATAATAATAATAATAATAATAATAATAATAATAATAATAATAATAATAATAATAAAAAAAATAAAAAAAAAATAATAAATAAAAAAAATAATAATAATAATATAGATAATAATAATAATATAATAATAATAAAATTATAATAATTAATATAATAGTAATAATAAAATACAATTGCCTGTAAACAAGAGAAACAATTTCTTTGTTTGTGAAAAATAGTTATAAAAAAAATTACATTCAACTGACTAGATTGTCAACATCAAAGATGTGATTCTAAAGCATAATGGGTTTTAATCAAAATATTAAAATCCATTTTAATTAAAAGTCCATGTTATGGCTGACTCCGTCTCCTAAATTTGCTTAACGTTTTTAGTTTGCTGATAATCATCCATACATTTCATTTGTATTTATCTCTCAATAAAAAGATTGGTGTTTAAATATTTAGTCTCCATCCAAAACTCACGCTCCCAAAATCATCTTCTTTCTCTCCTTCCTATTAAACCCGGATTTTTTTTGTTGATTTTTTTTTTTTTGACAGTGTTGATTGATCTTCAAATGAGACTGCCTCTTTTCATGGATCTTTAGCACAATTTGCCTTAATATTTGGTTGTATTACATCCTTTAGACCTACAATCTTTTATTTAATTTCAGATTCTTTCCCACACAATGAAACAAAAACTTTGATTCGGCCAGATAAGCATTAAAAAAAATTTTTGAGGGAAAGCTAAAAAAAATTTTTAATATTCAAAAGGAGCCTAAAATGTTCTTGAACGAGCATATTTCCTTATTGTCGAAGGGGCTTGCGACATGGAAATCATTAAAATCCGATAATCCGAAGATGATTGCAGAAAAATCAAATGCTAAACATGTAGATGTATGTTAATCCTTTTGGTATTTTTTTTACTTGAGTTAGAAACATATTAAGAGAACAGAAAATTATTATTATTATTATTATTATTATTATTATTATTTTTATTATTATTATATATATTGTTTGTTTGTTAATGTTGATGTGAAACTTTGTGAGGCTTTGTGAACAAATGGAGTCAGTTTATTAATATCCATTTTGTAATTTTAAGATTGATGAAATAATTAAATAACCCTGAAGATGAAATACCTTAAGTAAATTTATGTATATAATATTTTGACGTGGTGTGTGTGTGTACCAATTACAAACTACTGTGAGTGTTGATTAATCACTCATTTTCTGTGTACCGATAATTCAACTTGTTCTAACTATTCACAGAAGGACTTTTTGGCACTCTGCTTTGGGACAAAGGACTTTGTCTACCATACCCACATAAGCCTGAGGACTATGTCGATTTATGATATATGATGTAGGTGGTAGGCATCTGAATGAAATCAAAAGTATGTATGTTAATAGCGAAGAGTGTTTAAGAATAATTGAAGTGGAGAGTGAATGGTTTAATATTAATAGTGGAGTGAGGCAGGGATGTGTTATGTATCCAGGGGTATTTAATTGGTATATGGATGGGTAATGAAAGAACTAAAGGTAGGAGTGACAGGGGAGGGGGATAGACTGGTGAAGGATGGAAGAGAGAGTAGGGTGCACTGCTTATTGGACGCAGATGATTTATTTTTGTTTGACGAATCTGAAGAAAGTTTGAAAGGATTTGTAGTGGGATTTGATAGGGTGTGTAAAAGGAGGGGTTTAATAGTAAATGTAGGAAAGAGTAAGATGATGATGATTGGTTCTGGAGAGTCTGCAGTGCAAAATCATGTTGGGTGGTAATCAACTGGAACAAGTTCAAAGTTTAAAGATTTGAAGCTATATTTCGACAAAAAAAGGAGTGTTACTGAGAGTAGTAGGAAAGTTATGAGTGGTAGAGGTAGGAAGGTGGCTGGTTCAATTAATCTTTGATGAATGCAAGGGGACTAAGCCTTGAGTGCACTAGGGCTCTGCATGATGGTATGTTGTTACCGGTTTTAATGTATAGTAGCGAAACTATGATGTGGAATGAGAGGTATAGATCTATGGTGGAAATGAGCTTGTTAGGGGAGCTGTGTGGTGTGAAGTAAGAACTGAATGAGAGAAGAAATGTGATTGTATTAATTAAGATGATTTGGTCATATGGATAAGATGGATTATAGTTGGTTAAGCACATGTATAGAGGTTAGTGTTTAGTGTGTTGGGAATAGAGCAGGTGGGAGACCTAAGGAAAAGTGAATTGTGTCAGTAAAAGAATGTCTGTAAGAAAGGAATACGAATTTAGCAGAAGCGAAAAGAATGGTGCATAATAATAATAGGAGTAAATGGCATGGTTTTGTGAGGGGGGGTGATAGTTGTGGGCCTGGCCCAGGGGATGAACCCTGAAATTGATGAGATACCACCGTGGGGGTCTGTCGCGTGTTGTGAAGATCTAGGGTGATTTTTTGGCTGCGATGGGGTTTTAAAGTATGGGGGGGAGGAAGGGTTCTTTTCATCTTAGACCATGTTCTTCTACTTAACTATTCAGTTTCCGGTGTTTGTTTAGACCTGTGGTGTAAAGTCCTGTTACATAAAAAAAAACCATATATATATTATATATATATATAGTATATATATATATATATATAATATATATATATATATATTTTTTATATATATATATTATATATAT
>JABUQX010013273.1:0-22500 GCA_015478945.1 Trachelipus rathkii | reverse complement strand
TTACGTAGGTATGGACATTGGATGTATGAAGATGGCTTCCCGAAACGAAGAATATATTTTGATGAATGTGGGTTTCATTTGCACAGCAAGAGAACCTATAGAAGAGCTTTCTATATTGACTGCAATAGATAAAGATGTTGGCCTGTTATATTTCGAGATTGAATATGGAAGGGTTGATAAAACTAGAGTCGAAAACATTCTATATAACGTATTGACGATTTTAGGAGAAAAGGAGATATATATTATAATGGACAATGCCCCTGTGCACGTAGGAATTGAAAATCCTACAGAACATCATGAAATCATTTATCTGCCACCCTATTCTCCGTTTATAAATCCCATTGAAAACTGCTTTTCGGTAATAAAGAATTATGCAAGAGTTAGACTTGTCAATATCCAGGGCGAACTGGCCAATCCTATAGCTGCAATCCGAAACGGCCAGCCAATAGTAAGATGAAAAGAAGTAGTTTTGCAAAGGGAGATAACAGCAAGCATGTATGTGCTTACGCAAGAAACTGTACACATTGCATATAATCATGTAGATACCTTTTTACTACGATGAATAAACAAAGAAGCTATCGTGTTATAGTATTCAGTTCGGAAATATATTTTGCACTGTACTTGTATTCTATGATGTACGTCATCACTGTACATGTACCAACAGTACATTATTTATCTATAATAATAAATATGACACCTTTGATGTGTTTTGAAAACTCTCGAACTGTTTTACATAAATGCCCAAATTAATGTAATATTGTCGAATAAACCATTAAATTTGTTAAATAGGAATCAAATTTATCGTAGCCGTTTGGATGTTTGTTGAATTATAAACCATTCTGCCGAACTATTATGTCAGAATGCTGAATGTATAATCAATCACCGAAAGGTTTTGCACAAAGGCGAATTACTGTGACAATGGCCGAATTTTAACCTTAATGTTGAAAATCTAGTAATCATTGGTGATTTGCTCTTTATACATTGTTGAATTTTGATTGTATTTGACGATTAACCAACAGGATTGTTGAACATTAAGGTACAAATATTGAATTTGGAAATCTTTTATCGAATATTTATGAAATCTATCGCATCTCAATCGAAAAAAGGTGTATATATATATATATATATATATATTATATATATAAATTATATATATATATATATATATATATATATATATATATATATATATATATATATATATATATATATATATATATATATATATATACACGATATATATTTTATAATATGTATATATATATATATTATAATATATAATATATAAATAATATATATATATATAATTATACTATATATATATAATATATTATATATATATATATATATAATATATATATATATATATATATATATATATATAAGCGCATATGATTCTAAATTATGTGAATAAATGTAAAGACCAATTTTGATATTCATCTGTTGGAAAGTGGTGAAATTTTTCAACTTTAAAAAATAAAAAATAATTCATGGTTATATTTAAAGTTTGTGTGAAATTATTCGATTTTTTTTTTCACATTCATTTATTTATTTTTTTTTTTTTTTTGAACAGGTTCCCAATATCGTCGCTGGTCAAGGAGAAAAAGGTTCCAAGGTGAAAAGGACTTTCAAAAGGTTACCACAAAAGTCAATAATGTGTGAAGAAAGGATTAACAAAAAGAATTGTGAAAACCTCTGTTGCAAATATTGTAATTTAAATTTTAAAAGTAATGAAGAGTTGAAAAGTCATCTGAATTTGCATAAAAGAAAGTTTAAATGTGCCCATTGTAATTATGAAACCAATCGTAAATCACTCTTAAACTCTCATCTGCTAACTCACAGCAATATTAAATTATTTAAATGTTCTGAGTGTGGCTATGAGTGTAATCACAAAGGACACTTAAAAAGACACATGCTTACACATCAAAAAATAAAATTATTTAAATGTTCAGAGTGTGACCATGAATGTAATCAGAAAGAGCACTTAAGAATACACATGCTTACGCATCAAAATATAAAATTATTTAAATGTTCTGAGTGTGCCTACGAGTGTAATCGGAAAGGGTACTTAAAAATACACATGCTTACGCATCAAAATATAAAATTATTTAAATGTTCAGAGTGTGCCCATGAATGTAATCAGAAAGGGCACTTAAGAATACACATGCTTACGCATCAAAATGTAAAATTATTTAAATGTTCTGAGTGCGGCTATGAGTGTAATGAGAAAGGACTCTTGAAAGAACACATGGTTACGCATCACAAAAAAAAATTATTTAAATGTTCTGAGTGTGACTTTAAGTGTAATCAGAAAGGAGTCTTGATAAGACACATGATTACTCATCAAAATATAAAATTATTTAAATGTTCTGAGTGTGGCCATGAGTGTAATCGGAAATCAAACTTAGAAAGACACATGCTTGCGCATCAAAATAGAAAGAGAGAACATCAGCGACAAATGTAGAGTGTGTGAGCAAGACACAGAATCTGTCCCTCACATTCTAGCAGGATGTCAAACTCTGCTAGACAGACATATATATACACTGAAAAGCATAACACCATCTGCAGGTTGATCCATTTTAAATTGTGCCAAAAGTATTACATCAGGACAGAAGCGGCCAATTACTTGAAACACAATCCCCCGGAAATGGAAGAAAACGAATAGGTGCTGTTACTCTATGATTCCGTCATTCCAACGGATGTAGCAGTCGCCCATAATAGACCGGACATCGTAGTCAAGGATAAGAGGGATCAGAAGTGTTATATAATAGAAGTGGGAGTTCCAAATGATGATAACGTGGTGTCATATGAATGGGAAAAAGAAATAAAATATCAAAGACTCAAACACGAAATCAGAAGAATGTGGAACACCAATGACATCGTGGTGATTCCCATAGTAGTTGGAACGCTGGGTGTAATAAAGAAGAGTCTTGTAAAAAATCTGGAGAAGCTTCCAGTATTTGTCAACACACTGGAACTGAGCTTAATGGTTGCCAGAAAGAGCATTGTAATCTTACGACTTGTGTTGGGATTTGGGTAAAAAAAAATTATTTTGGAGTGTCCTTATGGTCAAGGTTTGACCACGGACAACAAAGATCTAAAGACCTATAGATCTAATAACCCCTTATAAGGGAGAAAAAAAAAAAGCAAAATTATTTATATTATCCGAGTGTGGCCATGAGTTCAAATGGAAATGGAAATTCTGCGAAGTGCGTTCTCGGTGTTTCTTCTCTGAGTTTTCTTGGCCACACAGTGTCTGCAAAAGGGTTTACCTACATTCTCTGGAGGATCGTGTCGCTGCCATCCGCACCTTTCCTCTTCCCGAAACTCAGAAGCAGTTTCGGCAATGGATTATGGGATGGTAAATTTTTACCATCGCTTCCTTCAGAATGCAGCTGAACTTCTCCGACCTCTCATCTCTCTGTTCCTCCCGAAGAAGAGAGGATCCCCACACCAAAGTGGATTGGACTGACGAAGGTCGAGCTACATTTGCTGCCGCTAACGAAGCTTTTGCGAATGCCACACTCCTGGTCCATCCTCAGGACTCTGCTCCCACCAAAGTTCAGGTGGATGCTTCTGATTTTGCGGTCGGGGGCGTCTTGCAACAACATCTGAACGGAGTGTGGACACCTCTTGCATTCTTTTCTCGTAAGCTCCAACCTGCAGAAACTCGCTATATCGCTTTCGGCATGGAACTGCTTGCCATGTATCTCGCGGTACGTCACTTCCGTTACTTATTGGAAGGCCGCGTGTTCCACATACTCACCGACCACAAATCTATCACCTTTGTTATGGCATCTCAAAATGAACAACAATCGCCTAGAGATGCTCGGCATTTGGAGTATGTGTCGCAGTTCACCACATACATCAGACACATCCCTGGAGTTGATAATTTCACAGCAGATGCTCTCTCATGCATCTAAGTCAACTCCCTTTCCTCACTTCCCGACATCAACTACAAAGACATGGCAACGTGCCAGGCGTCAGAAGACACTGCTCTTCCGCAGGATTCTTCTCTACAGCTGCAGTGGATCACCCTCCCCGGCATAGAAAAGAATCTCCTGTGTGACATGTCAACAGGACATCCACGCCCATTCGTTCCTCCTTCTTTTCGAAAAGACATCTTTCTCAATCTCCATTCACTTTCTCATCCAGGCATTGAGGCTTCACGCAAGCTGGTTACAGCTCGTTTTGTTTGGCCCGACGTAAATGCCGACGTGACAAAGTGGACTCGCCAATGTCTTTTCTGCCAACGTTCAAAGGTTCAGAGGCACACCAAGGCTCCTCTAGGCACCTTCTTGCCGCCTGGTGAACGTTTTGAAAAGGTTCACATTGACATCGTTGGACCTCTTCCTCCTTCTGATGGCAAACGATACATTCTCACATGTATTGATCGGTTTACTCGTTGGACCGAAGCCATTCCTCTTTCTGTCGCAACAGCGGAATCCATAGCCAAGGCTTTCATGGCTCATTGGGTTTCGCGTTTCGGTGTTCCACTCACCGTTACCTCCGACCAAGGTCGACAATTCGAATCATTCCTTTGGAGAGATTTGATGAGTCTCCTTGGTGCGGAGAAGATTCGTACCACCGGATATCATCCCCAGGCAAATGGGATTTGTGAGAGGTTTCACCGTCAGCTCAAGGCGTCCCTAGCAGCTCAACCTCTTCCTGAGCGTTGGACTGAAGCTCTACCTTTCGTCATGCTTGGCATACGCACTGCCATCAAGGAAGACCTTCAGTGTTCTGCTGCGGAACTTGTCTATGGTTCCACTCTTCGTCTACCCGGTGAGTTCTTCTCCCAATCTTCTCCTTCTCAACTTGCTGATCCTCTTTCCTATCTCACTCGCTTAAGACGCTGTGCTGCGTCGTGGAGACCTACTCCTACATGCCACCCCAAGGTGTATTCCTTCATTCCGAAGGATCTTTCTACATGTACTCACGTTTTTGTGAGACATGACTCTCATCGCACCGCTCTCCAACCTAAATACGACGGACCGTTTCCGGTTGTACTTAGGAAGGAAAAGTTTTACACTATCCAACGTCCTTCACGCACAGAAGTCGTGTCAATCGATCGTCTTAAGCCAGCTTATTTCGAGGCAAACCCTCCTGACACTCCGGAATCCGATTTCTTTCCTCAAACTGTTCCGGTCGCTCTTCCTTCTTCTCACCGACCCTCCATGGTCACTCCCATTACTCCTCCGCCATCTCTTCCTTCTACTTGGCCACCACCACCACCTTTTCTACCTCATCCATCCTATCTCCTTCGCCACCAGCACCACCACCACCGCCTTCAACTTCAACACTGGCTCAACCACAGATTCCGACGAGCAATCCAGCTTCCACTCCAGCTCCAACTCAAGCTTCTGCTTTGCCAGCTCGTCGTTGCACACGGTCTAGCACAAGGATTCCTGTTCTGACGTCTGCTTCTACTACTTCTTCACTTGCATCTTCCGATGCCCGTCCTGTTTCGCCCGCGTCGGTAACTATACCACCTGCTTCGCAACAACCTCTCCATTCTGCGCTAGTTCCTTCGGGGGCTGTAGGCAGATCGAGGAAGAAGGCCGTAAAGTGTCTTGGCTAGCGCTTTTATTTTTGGGGGGACGCTACTTGAAATAACGCTATTGAAATAACACTTTCCCGGCCTCACCTCATTAAAGGGGTTATGTTACCATACGCGGTCTGGTATTTTTCAAACAGGCGCTAGATACGGTTTACCGTATATTTTCAATTCGTTGAACGCAGACTTTCTGGCAGCACGCTCTCGTCTTTTCGTCCTTTTGATTTTAACTTTTTTTTTTTATTATTAAAGACTGTTCGTCGTTTTGTTTCGCGCCAATTCATGCGTTGAGTCATGTGATGTGGTTTATTAAGTTATAAATAAAAGTTTTTTTTATTATTATTAATAATCCCTTAATCCCTTAATGATAACGCTTTTATATTTTATTAATATTATTTAGTAGGAAGCCCAGGTTAGCATAAACTGTAACAAACCACTGCCCAAGTTTTTCTTACCAGAATGAGTCTTAGAAAATCTATGAGTAGGTTCAATGCTTATAGGTTCATTCTACATTTTTCGTGGGCCTCCAATTCTGACCAAGCTTGCGTAGCTTCATTATAATTTTATATTCATAAATTTATCTTATTATTTAAACTAACTATTTTTGTATGTACTTTTATATCCCAAATTTTTTAGAATTATATTGTATTTTTTAGGAAATTGGTGGTGCCAGTTTTCACTTACAACTTTCAACTTTGAATTCCAATTGTCAGTACTGGCTGTCAATATTTTGTTGTTGTTGGGGAATATATACGATTGTCTGGACCTGGTATTTTCTTTCAACCATCCACGTCACTATATATATGCTAAGTATGGTTAGATTAATGACTTAGGAAACTACTTAATCTAACCGTACTTAACAAAACTCATTGTAATTGTGGAGCTAAGAGTAATTTTTTCCAATCAGTTTTTTTTAACATGTTTTCGTACCCATGCATGATGACGTAAAAAACTTTGCCATATCTAATGCTTTCAGTTTAGGTCCAAAAACTTATTAGGGTTATGATAAGATGTTAAGTAGAGACTTGTACTGTGTATACTTAACAAAACTTATCATAACCTGGACTTATTGGGTCCTAAATCGAATCGTACCCTAAAATAAAATTGTGGCAGAGTTGCATTGTCTATTGAAATACAGATTATCGTTCAAAAAATCTGTTTTTATACTACACTTAGCTCCACAATTGCCAAACTCATCATAACCTGGACTTCGACTACTGCGATCGTTCTCTAACGAATACAGCCCTAACCAAGCCTAAAAAAAAAAATTAAAATATATATATATATTATATATATATATATATATATATATATATATATATATATATATATATATATATATATATATATATATATATATATATATATATATATATATATATATATATATATATATAAGGTGTATATAGGTATTTTTTATATATATAATATATATATATATATATATATATATATATATATATATATATATAATATATATATATATTATATATATATATATATAATATATATATATATATATATTAGGGATTGGGCCGGATAAGTGAATTAGCCGGATAGGCCGGATACCGGATATCCGGCTGGAGTTATTAAAAACCGGATACCGGATATCCGGCCGGATATCGGATAGTTAATTCGGCAGTCTGTTATATATATACCGATATAAATATATATATATATATAATATATATATATATATATATATTATTTATATATATATATATATATATATATATAATATATTATATATATATATATTATATATATATATATATATATATATATATATATATATTATATATATTATATATATATATATATATATATATATATATATATATATATATATATATATATATATATATATACAGGGTGTCTCACGAGTTGTGCTACAGCGGTGTATCACCGTACGGAAAACCGCGCACAAACATGAGAATGTCGAATGGGTTGATATATTTTTTATGGCTTCTGTGAAATGCACATAATAAATGAGGTGGGCTCTTCCTCTCGACATTTTTTGATACGGTTCTTCGTTTCCACCAATGTACCCATAACGCGTCAATGTTACCAACAATAGTTTAAAACGTGAATGTAAAAAGGTTGAAGAAAACAATGTTATTCAAGACAGCTCATAATATCGATACATGTAATGTAATAACGTTGTTAATAATATCATAACAAATTTACACCTATGAATCTTTTCCACAGCATGCAAGAAGGGAGAAGGAACGTCAGGTGGCTTTCAACTTGTACAATACGTATTTACAAATTGTTGTTCTCGAAGACGCTTCCATTCCACGCGAAGACATGCCTCATCCTCTTGGCGCCAGGTTTCATGTGCATGCCAATGACAGTGATGCCGGGTTGATTCCCCCACATGCGTTGTGTTTATTCGACGGCGAAGATCATCGGGCGAGGTTAATGGGTCATTAAACCCAAGCGTTCACGGTATGTTTGAGATACCCCCACAGAAAGTAGTCCAGTGGTGTTACGTCGGGTGAACGCGCAGGCCATGGAAATGGACAAGATCTTCCGATCCATCTTCCCGGAAAGGTTTTGTCCGAGGTAGTTCGTCACTATAGCTGCATTATGCGCTGGGCACCCATCTATCATGTTGGTAATATATTCTTCGCTGTGTTCTTAAAGGTATATCACTCAGGAGGTCAACAAGGACGGTCTGCAGGAAATGGAGGTAACGCTGTCCTGTCAAATTTCCCTCGAAGAAGTAAGGCCCGATAATCCTACTATTGAGTATACCACACCAAACGTTGACTGAGTAGAGACCTGGTGATGGCTAGTGAATGTTATATGGGGGTTTGTTTCCGCCAAATGTCTGAAAGTTCCACCTGTTATTCATACCGTTATTGGTAAAGCGAGATTCATCGGGTCCATAAGATATTTTCCAATAAGTCCGTACATCCATTAGAAGGCAATCAGTGACAGCCATGAATTCCAGCCGCCCTTTTTGGTCTCCACGATGCAACCATCACATGTATGGCTATATGGATACATGTTGGATGCAACACGGAATCCGTTCGTATGCGTTTTCTTCGATATTCCAGAACGAACTAGCCTGCCGATAATGCAGGGACGTGGATTTTCATGGTGTATAGCAAAAAGTTCCAGTTCGACGTCGAATGTACGGACACGACCCCCTTCCCGTATGTGATGAGGGGGTTGAGATGTGATGAGGTGGTACCTTGAAACCGTCTGTAAACTCTATGGAATGCAATGTGGCTTGGCGGTCGTCGATGTGGATAACGTTGTTCATATTCTGCAGCAATTCTGCGAGCATTCCTGTTTTGCTTAATGTACACCTCCAACATGTCCTGTGTATACTGGTCACATGGCATGTTCCAAATGTATGGTTCTGACTAAACAAACCACTCTTAAGTTATACGTTTCACTACACTTAATTACGCATAATTGTAGGTTATGACATAACCTCCATATGATAGCTGTTAGTTGGTTGTTCACATTCACATGGCCGTATTTTATTAGGCTACATATCAATGTAATCTAAAAGGAGGGTATTCATTAGGTAATTTAATTTAATCCCTTTAGCTGTTTCGATATTTTTAAATACTATTGGATATACCTATTGCATTTAACTTAATTATTTCATATTGACACGTTTCGGCTTTTATAGGCACATGATGTCTACGGAGGACTTCTAGTTGTTTATGGGTACATTGCGTGGAAACGAACAACCGTATCAAATAATGTCGAGAGGAAGAGCCCACCTCATTTTTTATGTGCATTTCACAGAAGCCATAAAAAATATATCATCCCATTCGACATTCGCATGTTTGTGCGCGGGTTTTCGTATTGCGCATGCGCAGACACCAACGTAACATATCCCATCCTCCTTAATGAATTAAATAATCGAACTTATATTCTTACACATTTTCATACTTAAACAACCCGTACGGTGATACACCGCTGTAACATAACTCGTGAGACACCCTATATATATATATATATATATATATATATATATATATATATATATATATATATATATATAAGATATATATAATATATTATATATATATATATATATAATATATATATATATATAATATATATATATATATTATATCAGAGGTGGCCGTCCGCAATTTAAGTCCGCAATTCCGCAATTGCGGAATACCAAAAATAAATTGCGGAATTGCGATTGCGATAATTTGAAAAAATGTTTGCGGAATTGCAGTTACGAATGGCTATATCAATTCCGAAAATTTATTCCGCACTCCGCAATTAGGAACTACCAAAAAATAATTGTGGAATGTCAGTGGAATGCCAAAATTATAGGCCACAAACTTTTACACGTTGGCCATCTTTTGTACCACTCTCGCAGCAACACCGAAAAAATTCGGTATTTTTTTCATTCGGTATTTTACTAAAGTTTTTTGTAATGAAGTAATAATTAACAAAAAACTGAAGGGCCTTAAATGCATAAATAAAAGTTTTGAAATCAACAATTTTTATTCTCCTTTCTTTTTATACAATTTTCTTAAGCTTAGCTTATAATGATATAATGTTATGAAACGTGTCGCCACCAAAATTTCAGATAAAATATATTGTACAGTAAACATAAATGATGAATAAAATAATATAACATTGGTATCCAACATCGAAAGTCTAAACATATATATATATATATATATATAGATATATATATATATATATATTATATATATATATATATATATATATATATATATAATATATATATATATATATATATATATATTTCAAATTATTTTGAATATTTCCCCAACCAGGAAGAACCTACTAGGGAAGTAATTATCCGGTTATCCGGCCGGATAACAATGATATCGGATACCGGATAGTCAAAACCTTGGCCGGGATTAGCCGGATACCGGATAGTTGCCGGATATCCGGCATATATATATATATTACTATATTATATATATATATATATAGAGGGTATCAATAAATATATATATATATATATATATATATATATATATATATGTGTGTGTGATAGATTTTTATAATATATATATATATATATATATATATATATATATATATATATATATATATATATATATATATATATATATATATATATATATATATATTATATATGTGTATAATATATATATATATATTTATATATATATATATATTTTATATATATATATATATTATATATATATAGATATATTATGATATATATATATATATATATATATATATATATATATATATATATATATATATTATTATATATAATATATTTCATTAACAGCAAAATATTATTTTCACAATCCATATCTCAAAACTACAATAGCTACAAGGAAAAGGAATACATTGCTGAAATGCTGGTCCAATTTTAGTGCGGAAAATCTATATAACAAAAAAAAAAAAAATAAAAAAAAAAAAAAAATATCATATCTCAAAAACTACAATAACTAACAGCGAAAAGAATACATTTTTGGAATCCTAATAAATAAAATAAATATTGGCATTTTTTTTTTTAGGAGCAAGGGGACATATATATTATATATATATATATATATATATATATATTATATATATAATATATATCATATAATATAATAATATATATATATATATATATATATATAATATATATATATATATATTATATATATAACCGTATGTTATATATTATATATATAATATATAAATATATATATATATATATATATATATATATATATATATATATATATATATATATATATATATATATATATATATATATATATCTTTCTCTTTCTTTATCTTCCTTTATTTTCCCAAGAATGGGGGAGTAAGGTGCGTGACGAGCATCGGAAAAAAAAGTAGTAGAAGAGCATGACATAAGTCGAAAAGAAAGCCCAAGCCTTACCGCCCCCTCAGTACCATTAATTAGCGAAAACTCATCGCAGTCAGAAATCCACCCTAAAGCTTCATTGGGACAGCGATGGACCCTCACTATGGTAGATCGTCAGTGTAAGGGTTTACCCTTGGCCAGGTGGGCCACAACCATACCCCCCACAAAACCCCGCCTTTCACTCCTGTTATACACCTCTCTTCTCGCCTCTCTACCAAACCCACATTTCTCTCCTTCAGACATTCGTTCACCAACTCAATCCACTTTTCTCTTCGGCTCCCAGCCGGTCGATTCCACCACACTCGCCACTATACATCGCTTAACAACCGACTATCATCATCCTTTTCCACATGACCAAACCATCTCAACATACTTTTCATTTATTCTCTCATTTACCCCTTTCTCCACACCACACCTCTCTAATACGTTCATATCCTCATTTATTTTATCAATTCTTACACCTAGCATGCCCCTAAGATTGTCCAACTGGAACACATTGAACTTAGATCTATACTTTCTTATTCCAGACCATAGTCTCACTACATTACAATAACACAGGTAACAACATCTCATGTAAGACTCAGCGCACTCAAGACTTAGGTCCCTTTACATTCACCAACGAATTTATTTGCACCAGCCACCTTCCTGCCATTCACAACTTTCTTTCTACACTCTGGCATCATCCGTTCCCTTCTCATCCAAACACAACCTAAATATTTAAACTCAGACCATTCTGGCTCCAGCTGCTCACCATCTAACATAACTTCACACTGAAGGACTGTCCTCACCCACAACCATAACCTTTCTCTTATCTAACGTTTACTTTAAAACCTCTCCTTTTACACACCCTGCCAAAATCTCTCTACCCAATCCGCTCAAACTCTCTTCAGATTTCGCCACACAAAACCAAATCGATCCGCCATATAATAGGTAGGGCAACCTCCACTCATCTCCATTTCTCCATCATTCTAACACCATTTCCTGCCATCCCCACCTCCAAATTCTTTTCATAACCCCATCCATATACAAATTGATAACCAAGGAAGACATAACACAACCCTGTCTCCACTCCGCTATTAATCCTGAACCAATCACCATTTTGACACCATTTATTCTTACACCACGCTTCACTATCGTCATACATACTTTTGATTCCATCAGAAGCTACCACCAACACCATATTATCACTAAATACCTGCCATAAAGCTTCGCTATTAACTCTATCATACGCCTGTTGTAAAACCAAAACCTAAATATAATTTATTCTTCTTCTCCCTCATTTTCTCAATCATTTGTTTCAATGCTAAAGATTTGATTCCACACATCCTCTACCACTCCTAAACCTCACCTTGTTCTTCACCAATCAGTCCTCAGTCACTCGACGCACTTTTCGCCCAAAATACCAGCATACACCTTCCCTACAACACTCAATAACTATTCCCCTATAATTTCTTACAGTTCCCTTTTTCTCCCTTACCTTATTATAAGGGTACTATTACCGCCTCTCCTCCAATCCCTTGGAACTATACCCTCCAATAAACGCTTTTTATTACACAACTTTCCAAATTCCAATCAATCACCATCTCGCCTCCGTCGTTTTGATTCATGTTCCACTAGTAAATTTCATTTTTACTGCAGATTACCATTTTCTTTCAACTTTCTCACTCTACCATTACCTCCTCCTTACTATAACCTATCCCCAAAATACCTATTCCTTCTGCACCATCAAAACCACACACATCCACTAACACCTCATCATTACTGTTAATATTGTTGCAGATTTTCGCGAAGTTTGTTCTTCCACATCCCCTCACATCCATTTCATCAGTTACAAAAGCACCATCCCTATTCATTATTCTAAGCAGATTTTCCTTATTCTCATCATTCTTAACCTTTCGCGCTTCTTCCAGAAGAGCCTTCCTATTCCCTTGTATGTCCTTTCATTCATCCTCCTTCCAAACTGTTTCATTTACCTTTTTCTCCTACGTATGCATCTTTTAGTATTTCTTTTTCCTCCTTATATAATTCCAAGCATCTTTCTTTTGAAACTTCATCATTTGCTTTTAGTACATTCAACCACGCTTCTTTTTTACCTTTAACCGCTTTCATCACCTCTTAATTCCAATCACTGTTAACATTCTTATTCCTACTTTAGCACATCCACCACGTTCCTTTGCACACACAATTGCTTCCTTCATTTTGCCCCCAGATTTTTCAGTATCAATTCGTTCACATTCAACCGATTAACTAGCGAGCGCTCTTACATACTTATCCTTATTCCCTTGCTCACTTAACTTCTCCCTCTTAATTTTCCCTACTTCCTTTCGTATCACCTTCCTCCCCATCCAAGCCCCCACTAACTTAATTTTACATAGAACAATATAATGATCCGATAATCCCATTCCTAAACCCCTCACTGATTTACATCCAACACATACTTCAACATCTCCTTCTTCACCAACACAAAATCAATCATACTTTTCACTTCGATACATCTCTTACCTACACCAACTCTTAGTATACTTATGGATACTCTTGTGTTTTAAAGAAAGTATTACTTACACATACACTTACCTCTCTCTTCACAGAAATCAATCACCTTCACACCATTCTCCTCTTTTTCTCCCGCCACCCCAAAACCGCCTGTTATACATTCCTTTTTGATCACCTATCCAACCATTCAGGTCCCCCAACACTATCAATCTGAAGCTCCTACTCACCCCAATCCAGAACATCATTAAGATTATCCCAAAAAATCGTACTCTTTTCAAACGTTTCCCTCAGATTCTTACCATACGTCCAAACCACACCATACCTTGACTTTAACTTAAAATTTAACCAATAGGAATTCAGACTCACACACCACAAAGTCTACCATAGCTTTGTACCCCACAAGTCACTCATCAAATTTGCAACTCCTTCTCTCCCTCTCTCATTCTTCTTTCCACACCAGCACGCACACATTTTTTCACACCACACCACTTATTTTCAACGTTTCCTTCATCTTTGTTTCAGTCACAGCTAGCAAATCAAATTTGCCCTTTCTAAATACATCCATCACCTCTCTTCCTTCTTCTCCTCAACATTTATTCCTCTGACATTCCATGTGCCATACGGATTCATACAATTTTCGCCGAAAAATTATAGAGGTCTCGTTTACGGCGATCACGGACTATCTCCGATGGCATTTGCATCAGCATTCCTAGCAAGAAGATAGGTGGTAGTGGTCAGCCAACCCAACTACCACCGCCCCTTAGTCGACTTCTACGACAGCAGGACAACGATGGGTAATTCTTTCTCCCCGCACACAGGGATATGAGTTAGTAGGATGTTGTAAGGTGTTTATCTAGAAGTGGGGTGTGTATTTTAATCATGTGTATATGATATGTGGAAAAAAGGTGGTGTCTGTAAGAGTTGCCTGGAGGATGACGGTGTGTAAAGAATATGAACGCAAAAGAGAAAGACGCACCACAAATGGGAGGTAATTTCATCGCTTCGAGTATGCGTGTACTCTGTTCGAATCCCGCTGATGGAGAGTAAAATCTCCTGTGGACTATTCATTTAAAATGGGGGCAGGCCTTGAGTACTCAGGCATTTATGGGATGAGGAAAACAAGTGTTTTGATTCAAAAACTACGTTGTGGAAGCGTTCTTTTTTGGGGACGTGGATGGCCGTAGTGGTTAAAGCATCGGCTATTGATTGATAACTCTAGATGCGGAGGTCCATGTTCGAATCCCGCTGATGGAAAGTAAAAATCTCCTGTGACTCATTCATATATATATATAATATATATATATATTATTATATATATATATATATATATATATATATATATATATATATATATATATACTATATATATATAATATATTATTTGTAAAGGTATTACACGGCAATTTTAGGGGGCTCGAGCCGACGGGAACACAGGGGGACGTTTTTTCCATACCCCGTAGGGGAGAGGCGGAGGAACCCCCGCGACACCCAAATACCAAAGAGCGGGGGTTCCGGAGACCCTCCCCGGAGGGGGGGAATTAGTCCTACCCCGTAGTTCCCCGGAAGGCCGAGAGACCCGACTCTTTGCATCTTTGCTATACCCTTTGGGTATTCTTTAGTAAAAAAAAAAAAGGCAAAAAATTTAATAGAAGTCTATTATTTTAACGAGTTAGCCAATAAAAGGTCTCTAAATAGCTCTCTAATCATTATTACTATAATTATTAACAATAATTTTTTTTATCTTTTTATTTTTTTTACATTTTCCTATCTAAAATTTCACCAGGATTCCAAAAATGTATTCCTTTTCGCTGTGGCTATTGTAGTTTTTGAGATATATTTTTTTTTTTACATTTTCCGCACTAAAATTGGATTTTATATATATATATATATATATATATATATATAATATATATATATATATATATATATATATATATAATATATTATATATATATATAATATATAATATATATATATATATATATATATATATATATATATATATATATATATATATATTAGTGATGGGGACGATGACGATTAAAGTATATTTATTTCACGCTCTCTCTCTCTCTCTCTCTCATCTATATATATATATATATTATATACTATATATATATATTATAATATATATATTATATATATATATATATATATATATAATATATATATATATATATATATATATATATATATATAAAATATATATATTATATATATATATATATTATATATTCTCTTCTTTCTTCTTCTTCCTTATATTTTCCCAAGGGGAGTAAGGTGCGCGACGGGCATCGGAAAAGAAAAAGCAGTAGAAGAACATGACACAAGTCGAAAAGAAAGCCCAAGCCTTACCGCCCCCTCAGTACCATTAATTAATTAGTGAAAACTCATCGCAGTCAGAAAATCCACCTAAAGCTTAGGACAGCGAATTGGACCCTCACTTATTGGTTAGATCGTCAAATGTAAGGGGTTTCATCCCTTGGCCCAGGTGGGCCACAACCATACCCTCACAATCCCCCGCCATTCACTCCTGTTATACACCTTTCTTTTCGCCTTTACCAAACTCACATTTCTCTCCTCTTGGCAGACATTCGTGTACTGACTCAATCCACTTTTTCTTCGCGGTCTCCCAGCCGGTCGGGTCCCAACACACTCGCCACTATACATCCGCTGTAACCAACCGACTATCATTTCATCCTTTCCATATTGACCAAACCATCTCAAACATTACTTTCATTTATTTCTCTCATTTACCCCTTCTTCACACCACACCACTCTCTAATACGTTCATTCCTCACTTTATCATTTTTTCTCACACCTAACACACCCCTAAGATTGTCCATTCGAACACATTGAACTTTAGATCTATCTTCTTATTCCAGACCATTGTCTCACTACTATAACAATAACACAGGTAACAACATACCCTCATGTTAAACCCTAGCACACTTCAAGACTTAATCCCTTTAATTTCACCAACGATTTAATTGCCCTAGCCACCTTCCTGGCATTCACAAAACTTTCCTACTACTCTCTGCATCGTCCGTTCCCTTCTCATCCAACATATACCCTAAAATATTTAAACTCAGACAACTTGTCCAAGCTGTCACCATCCAAACATAACTTCACACTGAGGAGTGTCCTCCTCACAACCATAACCCTTACTCTTATCCACGTTTACTTTCAAGGCCCCTTCCTTTACACACCCTGCCAAAATCTCTCTTACCAATCCTCTCCAAACTCTCTTCAGATTTCGCCACACAAAACCAAAATCAGCATATATTAGGTAGGGCACCCTCCACTCATCTCCATTCTCCATCATTCTAACACCATTTCCTGCCATCCCCACCTCGAATTCTTTCATAACCCCATCCATATACAAATTGAATAACCAAGGAGACATAACACATCCATGCCTTACTCCGCTATTAATCCTAAACCAATCACATTGACACCATTTATTTTCTTACACACACTTCACTATTCGCATACATACTTTTGATTCATTCAGAAAGCCTACCACAACACCATTATATCACTAACACCTGCCATAGAGCTTCTCTATTAATCCTATCATACGCCTGTTGCAAATAAGTAAAACCTAAATACAATTTATTCTTCTTCTCTCTCATTTCTTCAATCATTTGTTTCAATGTAAAGATTTGATCCACACATCCTCTACCACTCCTAAACGCACCTTGTTCTTCACCAATCAGTCCTTCAGTCACTCAACGCACTCTTTCGACCAAACTACCAGCATATCCCTTCCCTAAATACTCAAGTAAACTTATTCCCCTATAATTTCTAACAGTTCCCCTTATCTCCCTTACCCTTATATAAGGGTACTATTACTGCTCTCCTCCAATCCCTCGGAACTATACCCTCCATAAACGCTTTGTTACACAACTTCCAAATCCAATCAATCACCATCTCTTCTCCGTTCTTGATCATTTCACTAGTAATTTCATTTATACCTGCAGATTTACCATTCTTCAACTTTCTCACTCTACCCATTACCTCCTCCTTACTAATAACCTCATCCCCAAAATACCTATTCCTTCTTGCACCACAAACCCACACACATTCACTATTCACTCTTCATTACTGTTTGAATATTGTGCAGATTTCGAAAGTGTTCTTTTTCCACACTCCTCTCACACTCATTTCATCAGTTACAAAAAAGCACCATCCCTATTCATAATTCTAAAGCAGATTCCCCTTATTCTCATTCTTAACCTTTCGAGCTTCCTTCCAAAAGAGCTTCCTATTCCCTTGTAAGGTCCTCATTCATGCCTCCTTCCAAACTGCTACATTTACCTCTTGTTTTTCCTACGTTATACACCTTTTAGATCCTTTTTCCTCCTTATTATAATTCCAAAGCGTATTTCTTTTGGTCTTATCATTTGCTTTAGTACATTCAACCACGCTTCTTTTTTACTTTAACCGCTTTCATCACCTCTTCATCCACCATTCACTGTTAACATTCTTACTTCCTACTTTTAGCACATCACATACTTCTTGCACTACTAACAAAGGCTTCCATTCATTTGCCCCCGGATTTGTTCAGTATCAACTTGTTTACATTCAACCATTTTACTAGCGAGCGCTTCTTACTACTTTATCCTTTTTGTTCTTGCTACTTAACTCTCACATCTTAAATTTTTACCTACTTCCTTTCGTTATCACCTTCCTCTCCATTCAAGCCCCCACTAACTTAAATTTTACATAGAACAACATAATGATCGATAATCCATTCCTAAACCCCTAACTGATTTTAACATCCAACACATACTTCAACATATCTCCTTTTTCACCAACACTAAATCAATCATACTTTTCACTTCGATACCATCTCTACTACACCAACTTCTAGTATACTTATGGATACTCTAGTGTTTAAAGAAAGTATTACTTACACACATACCCCTCTCTTCACAGAAATCAATCACCGTTCCTACCATTCTCATTTTCTCCGCCACCCCAAAAACCGCCCTTTTTATACCATCCCTTTTTTGATCACCTATCCAACCATTCAGGTCCCCAAACATTTCAATCTGAAGCTCCTACTTCACCCCATCCAGAACTTCATTCAGATTATCCCAAAAAAATCGTTACCCTCTTCAACGTTTCCCTCAGATTGGACCATACGTCACAACCACACATACCTTTGACTTTTTCAAACTTAATTTAACCTTAGAATTCTAGGACTCACACAATCAAAGTCTACCATAGCCTTTGTACCACAGGGGGTCACTCATCAAAATTGGCCAACTCCTTCTCTCCCTTCTCATTCTCTTCCACACCAGCACGCAAACATTTCACACCACACCCTTATTTTCACCGTTTCCTTTCCTCTTTGTTTCAGTTACAGCGGAGCAATTCAAATTTGCCCTTTCTAAATACATCCATCACCTCTCTCCTCAATACATTTTATTCCTCTGACATTCATGTACCCATACGATTCATACAATTTCGGCCGAAAGATAGGAAGGCCGGTTTACGGCGATTCACGATTTCCGAGGCCTTGCATTAGCATTTCTGGCAAGAGATAGATTGGTAGTAGGCAGCCAACCCAACTACCACCGTCCTTAGTCGACTTCTACGACACGTAGGACATACGATTGGGCAATTTCTTTCTCCCCCACACACAGGGATATGAGTAGTAGGGATGTCTGTAAAGTGTTATCTAGAAGAGGGGTGTGAACTTTAAGTATGTGTACATGATATGTGGATAAATGGTGGTCAGTAATATGTTGCCTGGAGGATAAGTGTGTGAAGAATATGAACGCAAAAGAAAAAGACGCACCATTAAAAATGGAAGGTAATTTCATATATAAATAAATATATAATTTTATATAATATATATATATATATATATATATATATATATATAATATATATATATTATATATATATATATATATATATATATAATATATATATAATATATATATATATATATATATATATATATATATATTATATATATTAATGGGGATATATATATATATTAATATATATATATATATATTATATATATATATATATATATATATATATATATATATTATATATATATATATATATAATATATATATATATAATATAATATATATATTATATTATATATATATATAATATGGTTTTGTGTGGCGAAGCAAATCTGAAGAGTTTGAGAGGGGTTGGTAGAGAGATTTGGCAGGGTGTGTAAAAAGAGGGGTTTGAAAGTAAACGTAGATAAGAGTAAGTTATGTTAGATGGTGAGCAGCTGGAACAAGTGTCTGAGTTTAAATATTTAGGGTATGTGTTGGATGAGAAGGGAACGGATGATGCAGGAGTTTGTAGTAGGAAAGTTGTTGAATGGCAGGAAGGTTGCTGGTGCAATTTAATCGTTGGTGAATGTAAGGACTTAAAGTTCTTTGAGTGCGCTGGGTCTTACATGAGGTATGTTGTTTCCTGTGTTATTGTATAGTAGTGAGGACTATGGTTTGGAAATAAGAAGTATAGATCTAAAAGTTCAATGTGTTCAGAATGGACAATCTTAGGGCATGCTAGGTGTGAGAAGAATTGATAAAATGAGGAATTAACGTATTAGAGAGTTGTGTGGTGGTGTAGAGAAGGTGTAATGAGAGAATTAAATGAAAGTATGTTGAAGATGGTTTTGGTCATGATGGAAAGGAATGAATGACTGGAGTGACTGAGGCGACTGATGGTGAAGAACAAGCGTGCGTTTAGGAGTTGGTAGAGGATGTTGTGGATCAATCTTTACATTGAAAACAAATGATTGAACAAAATGGAGGGAGAAGAAGAATGGGAATGGACAAGGTTTATGATTTTGCAAAACAGGCGTATGATAGAGTTAATAGGGGGGAAGCGTTATGGCAGGTGTTAGTGATATATGTGTTGGTGGTGAGGCTTCTGAATGGAATCAAAGTATTGTATGACGATAGTGAAGCTGTGTTTGTTAAGAATAAATGGTGTCAATGGGGATTGGTTTAGGATTAATAGCGGAGTTAAGACAGGGTTTGTGTTTATTGTCTACCTTGGTTATTCAATTTGTATAGGATGGGGTTTTTGAAAGAATTTGAGGTGGGGGATGGGCAGGGAAATGGTGTTAGAATGGTTGAGAATGGAGTTGAGTGGAGGGGCCCTACCATTATTATATGCGGAGGATTTGGTTCTGTGTGGCGAATCTGACGAGAGTTTGAGAGGATTGATAGAGAGATTTGGCAGGTTGTGTGAAGGGAGGGGCTTGAAAGTAAAAACGTTGGATAAGAGTAAGTTATGTGGTGTGAGTGAGGACACCTTCCTCAGTGTGAAGTTATAGTTAGATGGTGAGCAGCAGAAACAAGTGTCTGAGTTTAAATTTTTAGGGTATATGTTGGATGAGAAGGGACGGACGATGCAGAGTGTAGATAGGAAAGTTGTGAATGGCAGGAAGTGTGGCTGGTGCAAATTAAATCGTCTGGTGAATGCAAAGGGACTAAGTCTTGAGTGGCTAGGGTCTTACATGAGTGATTTGTACCTGTGTATTGAATGGGTAGTGAGACTATGCGTTCTGGAATAAGAAGTATAGATCTAAAGTTCAATGTGTTTCAGATGGGGACAATCTTGGGTGTGTGCTAGGTTGAGAAAGAATTGATAAAAGAGAGGAATGAACCGTATTATTAGAGAGTGGTGTGGTGTTGAGAAAGGGGTAAATTGATGAGAATAAATGAAAGTATATGTTGAGATGGTTTGGTATTGTGGAAAGGATGAATGATAGCCGGTTGGTTTAAGCGGATGTATAGTGTGAGTGTGTTGGGAACCGACCGGCTGGGAGACCGAGAAAAAGTGGATTGAGTCTGTGAACGAATGTCTGAAGGAAGAGCAAATGTGGAGTTTGGCCAGAGCGAAGAATAAGGTGCATGCATAGTGAGAGAATGGCGGTTTTGCTATGGGGCATGGTTGTGGCCCACCTGGGCCAGGGGATGAACCCTTTTACATTGACGATTTTACCATTAGTGAGGGTCCGTCCGGCGGGTCCCATTGATGCTCTCTAGGGTTGGATTTTCTGTTCTTGGACGAGCTCTCACTAATTTGAATGCGTACAGAGGGGGCGGTTAAGGCTGGCTTTCTTTTCGACGTTTGTCATGTTCTCCAACTGCTTTTCTTTTCCGATGCTTTTGTGTACAGCACCTTACCCCAATCTTGGGCAAAGAGGAAGGTGAAGAAAGGAAAGAAATATAATATATATTATATTATATATATATATTATATATTATAGTATATAAATATATATATATATTATAATATATATATATATATATATAATATATATATATATATATATATATATATATAGCCGGCGTCTCGGTGCGCAGTGGGTTGGAAGTGGTGCGTTTGAACGCTTAGGTCGTTGAGTTCGATGTCCTCAACGGGATTTTGTACTTTTCGACTAGTACACCAGGACGAACGAAAAAATTGCCGTTTGTAGGAGTTTCTGTAATTCATTACAGTTTTACGGCATAGTGTATTAATACACTAATCTCAATACCTCCACCTCACATACATAGCAACACATTACAACATCTCT
>JABUQX010013272.1:12500-19337 GCA_015478945.1 Trachelipus rathkii | reverse complement strand
TAATACGTATAATATATATTATATATAATAACGTGTGCGTGCGCTTGTAATTAATATGCTGTGATTAATTCTATTTATTTGTTTGATGTGTGATGTATGTATGTCCTTGTGGCTAAAATAGCTGCGTATCTATTGAGTTTAATACTTGGAACGATTCTTTGAAGAAAATAAAATGTCTGTGAGATATGAATGTAAAATAATGAGTGTTTGCTATGTTAGCTTATTTATGTGTTCTAACATTCTAGTCTGTTCTAACATTCTAGTATCTTAGAGTTCCATTTAATGTTAAGATGTGTAAACAAGTTGCTTCTACGCCAGTTTGTTTACTCATTCTAACATTTTGGACTTTATAGTTCCGTTTATAGAATTGTAAGGATTAGAATGCTAGGATGTGCAAACAAGCTGCTGCTATGTCAGCTTGTTTACCTTCCTAATCTCTAGTGTTCCAATTAGTGTTATGAGGTTCAAACAAGCTACCGCTACATCAGCTCTTTTTATGCATTCTAACATTTTTACTTTATATATATGTCCGTCTGTATAGTATTATATATATCTATAGTAGTTTCATATAAGATATATATATATACACATTATATTATAAGTATTATTATTATTATTCATATTATTAATTATTTATTGATTATTATTATTACTTATTATTATTATTGATTATTATTATTATTATTATTATTATTATTTATTATTATTATCTATTATTATTATTATTATTGATTATTATTATTATTATATCTATATTATTATTAATTACACTTTTTTTGTAACATTTTGTTTAAGAACCAACTATCCCTATCCTTCCTTCCTATTTCCTAAGTTTTAAATCCCATTCGTAGGTTGCTACCGATGGTTAGAATACCCTCATTAGGCAATTAAAGCGAATTTTAATTTTTTTTTTTTTTAAAAGTCAATTTTGAATTTATGTATTTATGTTTTGCAGCAATATTTTATTTTGTACTGTATTTTATTTATTTTTTTTTAGCTACAAGAAAGCAATCCCTCAAGATTCGAAGACGATCTTAATAAAACTATGTTCAGTTATCTTGCGGTCGTGTTAGTTGTTCATCGTTAAAATAAGGATTTCTTGAAACAAGTCTATTATAATGTTCATATATATAATAATAATTCATTGATAATGTATTATCACCACAGCTATATAAATTATATATATATATATTATATATATATATAATATATCATATATAATATATATATATATATTCATATATATAGTATCGATATATCTATATATAATGATAAAAATTCTTTTTAGGTTTATTTGATTTTTATCACTTTAAAAGCAATATATTTTTAGAATATTATTTGGTGAATCAATTGTTTTGGCATTTATGTGCATTTACTTTAATTACTTAATTATCTTGAAATTTATAACTATAAATTGTTTAAATTAAAAATCTATGCATTTGATAATTAAATCTATAATTATTATTAAATATACTTATCAGTCTTAAATTATTTAATGATTAATTTTTCAACCAATTTTTGTAGGAATTAATTATATATTATATTTATTAATATTAATTCATAATTAATATAATTATTATTATATAATATTTATATTATATATTATTATATTAATTAATTTATATACTAATTATTGTTTATGTTATCATTACATTTTCTTATAAAATTATTAAAATATTACATTACTTTTTAAACTTCAATATTATATATGTAAAGGGCCGTTTCTCGAAATGTCATTCTTTCCTTTCCGCTTTCCTCTATCATTACCGCTGATTCTACCACTGCCTCACGATCTCCTCCTTACTTCTACCTCGTTCCTCCAAACCACTCTCTATATATGGATTATCCCTGAAATATCATACGAGAACTAGACTATGTCGCCGTGGCGCGTGCGTACATATCCAAACACTCTTAATTCGAGCAATATCGTACGATGGGAACCTAAGTTACTGGAACGGTTTCGGAGCAAACAAAAAATCTCTTACGATTTATATCTTTAAGAAAGGACGTGATCCTTCATTGTCCGGTAATCCATCTCCACCTTTCTGCGCTGTCTTGCCAAACAATTTCGTACTTTGCAATTATATCTATACAACTCCGAATATATATTTTTTTTCCACCACCTCAAGTTCGTAATAATTACTATCGACAGGGAGCTGCCGTGAAATCACAAGTGTGAGGCTGATCATTCGAGACACTGAGCAAAACAATTATAAGTGAATAAATTGACCTTTTTCAAATTACATACTCTAGAGTTCTTAGAAGATAGACACACATCGAAGAGAAAAATTCATCGTCGTTCGCTTAAATATATTAAATAAACTTTCCCACTAACTTATTCCCCATTAGAACGAAAAAAGTTGGTTCTAAAAGAATCAAAAACTGCAACCATGAACAATATCACTTATACGAAGGTTTGATCCTATGACAAATAACTTCACTAAAACATTATATTTTCAAACTAATAATATATCTTATCTGACTACCCTATTGCATGGAACAATATTAACGTCTGAGCCTGTAACCTCATTTTATTTGTTCCCTTTATCGTAATCATACAGCAAGTGCTTAAACACGATATTTCTTCAAGGCTACTAAGCAAAGAGAACCACGACTCTACAAAAATTACTGCAGTCCGAATTTTGGCAACAAACGACGTGCAGAATGAGACCTCCCCACGTAAGCTTTCCATGCTTTATGCAAATCCATTAATTAGCAGACCACACACACGAAAAAAAAAATACTACACAATACTGGGCCACACCTATTAAAAGTATATACTGCCCAATATTAACTTGCAAGACCTACCACTCGAGTTAGGCTATACAAACCAACCAACTCCAATAAGATCTCTTCTGCCAGACGGACTAAATAAGCCGCAATGAACTTCGTAAAACGTCCTTCTCTCTGCGTAAGCAAATCTGAGACGGACAAACCCCCCTTGCAAACATCGATATGAAACCTTTTCTCCCAGACTACGACGATTCTCATTTTAGCCTTATTTTCCCCCGGCCCCCCGACAAAATTTCCATTTTTCTCTTCCAAAGCGCAACGTTACCTGTTGATTTGTATGCTCTGATGGCTTACATCTAAATACCCACATCCAGGCCGAAAACATTCACACCTTGCGTATTAAAAAACCAAAAAATGTGCATATCACTCTTCCCCAATCACATCCTCAAACTTCTCAGCTTGACATAATAAGCCACCCTTTATAAACGACGTTGGTTTTCAGAGAGTCATATTTTTGACAAGGGTAAGAATTTCTTTTCCACATAATATATTCAAGACAGGCAAAAGCCTGATCCCCTCATACCCCAAAAAGAGGGAAGACCTTTGCTCAGCAAAAAATTACTAGTACCAATAGCTATCACATATAAACGGCCCGAACGCTAAGTTAGGCGTAATCCAAAATCATCTTTTGAGAAATTAGTTTTCAATCAGTTCAAACAGCAATTACCTTTTATTGGATCCCCAAAGACAATATTATAATTCAGACATCTGATTCACCAATTGGATTAGCAAAAGGTGAACGTCGTTCAACTCGCGTGAATAAGCACCCCATTTGGCTTAACCGAAAAACTGACCAGAAATATAGAAAAATAAAGACTCCTCCCTGCTATTGCTATTAGATTTCACTAAAGCTGATTGACGGTAGCGAATGAAAATTGAAATACCAAATGACTACATAATCTGATTAAGGTGTGTCAAATAATTAAGAACAACAATAGATGCGGCATTTCATAGCGAGAGCAAACTTACCTAAAACACGAGAGATTAAAACGACTCTCAACTTAAAAGGTAGCAGAGTGCGTCAAAGACAAGTTAAGAATCACCTAAATGACTAGAAGCTAATCGTATTATCTCAACAAACTTCAAAACCAATCAAATTAAACACGGTGCTATCACCCCAGCAGGTGTGATCTTAATCTTGCACCGTGCCTTATATTAACTCTTAAATTGAATATACAAATGAGCTGATATTAATGAATATCTCATGACGCTTTTTCAGTACTCTTTTGCTGACAACCTCCATTAATATAGAGATGACAAAGTGAATGCCGTAACTCTATCCCGTAATATAGATAACAGACCACTAATTAACAAAAATAATGAACAAAATATGTGCTAATGAAACATTAAATTCTTAAATTTAAAATTCAAAACAGCCTTACATAATTTTTCAGCCAATACAAAACCAGATTAACGAGTGTTAAAAATTAAACATTAATGAATGATAGAACGCTGATAGGGCTGCAAAATGCCTAAATAATCTTGGATTAAACTAATCGCATTGACATAAACTGACATTATAAAGAACATAGTAACAAACCTAGTTATGATTATAATTATAAAATTATGATTGTATATGTTTAAATAAATAAGAATATATTTATGCTACCGTCTTACAAGTCTGATGGAAATTTATATATACATCTACTAAATTACACCCTAACACTTAACTTTACTGTCTTCCCTTATCTACTATATATATAGTAAATACCACAAGTATTAACTCAGTAATCACCCGGTTATTGTAACCTACAAAATCGATTTATTCGCCTAACTCATTAGCAAGTACAAGAGATTTTAAAAGCCATACACAACCATTATTCAAAAACCTAAAGATTATGCAGTGAGAATGATATTAAAGACTTGCAAAATATATCACTCCTGAAAGCAGATACATATGAAAAGTATCCTATAAAATATAACAATGCATTGTGACCTCATCTTGCTAGCAAATTTCATTTCAAACCTAAGCAAGGCGGCGCTAGCCAAATTCAAAAAACCTAAGGAACATTTTGTCATTTGATTAAAGTTTCTGCTATGAACGAATCGACCGGCATTAGGGAATCTATACAAAAGCTTTGTCTAACACCATTACGAATCTCGAAAGTCTCCAAAGTGGCTGGTGTAAAACGGATACAATCATTTAGAGCGCCGCAAACTGGACCTAATGCCCATTCGACCACTGTTAATGTGAAACTATGCTGCAAAGGGACTCCAATCCAGAATCGGCTACCATGACAGATAGTAGTGGGGCAGTGGAGAGGTGAAAGCCCTCACATTGCATCTTGTCTAGATGGTATGGGGTGATGATAGGAATAGTCCCCGAATATTATTCGGAGAGGGTCTTGTCACTGAACTAATTGAAGGTCTTTCATGAAATTATCTCAAACAGAATTATTTACCTCGATGTCAAAAAATAAGGTAACGTTCCATGGTACAACTTCAAACGAAACTGTTTGTTCCTAAACTGTGATAACCATGTCAAAGCCAAATGGCTGAAGCTCATTTTTTTGGCAGCTAAAGTTATTGGGAGGCCGATCTGAGGTTTGTAGAGGGAGATAACATTCCTCGGCTGATAACTCTGATTGGGCTCATGACAAACAGTTCAATGGAAGAGAGTGAAAAGTTCTTAACCTTGTATTAGCATCAAATACGGACTTAAGGCTGATAATTTGGATGGTCCGAAGGATGGAGGAGGGACTGAGGCACAGATGGTTCTTTCGATGGAATATCAGCAGAAAGTTCAGCTGTGATCAACAAATTAGAATAGCAGCTACAAATTCAACCGGGTCCTACTCAGAAGGAGGGACCGAAAACCTGGTGATGGAAATTTCCTCGCTCTCTTTTTAGCAAAAATTGTCTTTTTGCTTGAGAATGAAATGCCTCATCGGACCCAAGAGATGTTTTAACTTCTTTGATTTAACCTCCTGGAAGAGTAAAATTCGATTGTTTCCTCGACTATGGGAACAAATGATGGGCCCGAAATCAATGACGAAGTATTGGAGAGAAGAGAGAGTCAAATTTGCTTTCAGACCAATCTCCTTCAAGAAATGGCAGTGGTGGATACTCTAGTGCAATTATATATATATATATATATATATATTATATATATTATTATATATATATATATATCATATATTTATTATATATATATATATATATTAAATATATATATATATATATATATATATATATATATATATATATATATATATATATATATATATATATATATATATATATATATAATATATATAATATATATATATATATATATATAATATATTATTATATATTATATATAATATTTAATATATATTTTATATATATAAATCTATAGTATATATATATATATATATATATTATATATATATATATATATATATTCATATATATATATATTATATTATATAAATATTATATATATATATATATATATATATTATAGTTATATTATATATATATATATATATATTATGGGAAAGATTGTATTTCATTAACAGCAAAAATTTCTTCAATTCCATTCTCATCATCTCAAAAACTACAATAGCTACAGGAAAAAGAAATACATTGCAGGATGCTGGTCCAATTTTAGTGCGGAAAATGTAAAAAAAAAAATATATATATATCTCAAAAACTACATAGCTACAGCGAAAAGGAATAGCATTTTTTGGAATCCTGGTAAAATTTTAGATTGGAAAATGTAAAAAAAAAAAAAAAAAAAAATTATTGTTAATAATTATAGTAATATGATTAGAGAGCCTATTTTTAGAGACCTTTTATTGGTTACTCTTCGTTAAAATAAATAGACTTTCTATTAAATTTTGCTTTTTTTTTTTACTAAAGAATACCCCAAGGGTATCCCGCACCGATGGCAGGGAGTCGGGGTCTCTGGGCCTTCCGGGGAACTACGGGTAGGACTAATTCCCCCCTCCGGGGAGGGTCTTCGGAACCCCCAACTCTTTTGGTATTTGGGTGTCGCGGGGGTTCCTTCCGCCTTCCCCTAACGGGGTATGGAAAACGTGTCCCCCTTGTGATCCTTCG
>JABUQX010013272.1:7500-10000 GCA_015478945.1 Trachelipus rathkii | reverse complement strand
TACATGAAGGTATGTTGTTACTGGTGTTAACGTATAGCAGTACTATTACTTTGTTTGTGGAATACAGAGGTCTATATCGAATCATAACTCACGCTAAAGATTTATCTTTTAGAGATCAATCTCTCATAAGGACTTGTCTCGGATCAGTGACTGAAAAATTGATTTTCAGAATGAGGAATTTAAACGTTGAGTGTTTTCTTGTGTTTACAAAGGTGTAACGCACAATCTAACGACACCCGTGTTATTAAGCTTGTTTTGTCATATGGAAGAAGAATGGATGATATGAATCGGTTGATCTAGCAGGATGGACTGCATGAAGAGCGTGAGTTGTGCTGGGGATCGACGATTGGAGACGGAAAATTAAGATCGATTGAGATATCAGTACAAGGAGTTGTCTGAGTGTGGCAAACAATCGAGTATGTTTTATACTCTTATAAGTCGGAGAATAAATAGAACTATAATATGAGTCGAATGGCGGAGAGTATATTGTAAGGGGGAGAGAGTGTTATGGCTCGCGGTCCTGGCCCAAGGAAAAACCCCATGATATATTAAAACGAAGAGCAAAGGGAGGGATTCGTCTGATAGCTTCGTGACACCCTTTCGGTAGATACAATTTAGACTGCGTGTAGCTCTCAATTTAGGGTATGGAGAGTGATCTATGCACAGGTCAGAGGCGCTTTTCACACACGTTTCAACATAAGTCATATTTCTCTACTACTTTTTGTTGGCTCATCTTCACCACTTAGATTCTGGAGATGAAACGGTAAGGTAGACTGATATATATATATGATTATCATAATATATTTATATATATAATATTTATATATTACTATATAATGTATATACTATATATAACTATAGTTATATATATATATATATAATATAATAGTATATAATATATTATATATTATATATTATATATATTATATATATATATATATATATATTATCATATATATATATATTTATATATATAATATATCTATATTATATTAATAATATAATATATTATCTTATATTATATAACTTATATACATATATATCTTATTATATATATATATATTTTATACCTATATATATATATATATATATATATATATATATATATTATTATCATAATATATATCAATACACATCACACCAACTATATAATTATATAGGGGTATTACTTGCTAAGTTGTGATTTCTTTTTGTGAGCAAGCACCTATATATAGATGGTAATTTAAAGATGCATCTTTGAAATGAGGTTATTTATTTAACAAAGTAAATTTTAATAAATGTAAAGTAATTCAAGTCCTTCTGTTGAGATATCTTTCTCTGTAGGCGATTGTCTCAAGTCGCAGCTTTTTCAGTGCGTTTTCGAACTGCCTCGACTTCTTCCGTTTCAGCGTGCGTAAAATTGGTGATCGAAATTCTTAGTCGCTAAAGCTTTCTGAAATTATCGTCTTGCGGGTATGATTCTGGATGATGAGTATCTATAGTTTGAGATTTCTCTTCGATTCTATATTAATTGCTAAGTTTATTCTGACTGAAGTAAGTATTCAAAGGTCGAGTTATAATTTCACTTTGACTTTATGCTAATATTTTGTCTTAGCGCAAATCTTAGCATAAGTACAATCATAATTAAAATTTTTTTACCAAATTTATAATGGAGTGTCTACATTACTTCTGCGCAACATTGAGTGAGAAAGTATGTTATAATAATTATACAAGAAATAATAACTAAAATACATAGTTATACTTTCAAATGCAAACATATCTAATTATGTCCGAAGACATAAGTAGACATATAAACATTTGAAGGCAAAAATAGTATACAAGAAATGTAAATATTCAAATACGAGCATAACTGGTTACATCCGAAGATCTAAACATATATACAAATATTTGAAAACCATAAAAATACAATAATGTTATATATACAGAAAATAAAAGGTTGAACACAAGCATATTTGGTTTTATTCTTTAGATATAAACAAACATACAAACATTTAAATACAAAAATATTTATACATAATTATTGATATTGAACAATTGAGTTATTCACAAGATAATTAAATAGGCCACATCGATCGAACCGTTGAATCCAGGGAAGGTCTTAGTATAAGGCGTTTCTAATGTATCCATGATTTGATCAATGCGCACGTAAATAGTTTTCAAAGCTGTAGTTACGAGAGAAACATTGCTTGACATATGTAGAGACGAAGTTGCTTGAAATTTAGGTCCTTTATTTGAAAAATTTCTTCATACATAAAAGGGAGCGGTCACAGAACCATTTAGAATTCGAAAAGAAATCAGAGTTCGTAGTGGAATCCAAAAATGAATTTCTGCCCATAATCCAAACTTAAAATGATGAAAGAAATCCATACCGTAAAGGAAGTTACATATGTAGAGGCGAAGTTGCTTGAAATTTAGTGTCCTTATCATTTGAACATTTCCTACTACATAAAAGGGAGAGGTCACAGAACCATTTAGAATTCGAAAAGGAATCAAAGTTCGT
>JABUQX010013271.1:17500-19639 GCA_015478945.1 Trachelipus rathkii | reverse complement strand
ACATTTCAATTCCATTCATTCCATTCCACATTATCATGCATTACCACTAACTCTATATATATATATATATATATATATATATATATATATATATATATATATATATATCTTTCATATATATATATATATATATATATATATATATATATATGTATATGTATATATATATATATATATATATATATATATATATATATATATATATCTCAAAAATAATTCCAGATTACCAGATTACTCCGTTGCTTGAAAAAAGTAACATCGTTATCGTAATTCCAGTTTCTTCAGAATAAGAAAAGAATAAAAAGTAACAGAGATGCTACTCAGATTACTTTCACCATATGACTAAAGACATTAATTACAGTGTAGTTTCCATTCCATCCATTCTCTCTCTCTCTCTCTCTCTCTCTCTCTCTTCCTCATTCTCTACTATCCTCTTTCTCCTGCTGCTCCTCTTATCACTATATATATATTTATATATATATATATATATATATATATATATATATATATATATGCTCATATATGATAAGCTGGGTTAAGCTTAATACAAAAGTTGTTGTGCAGATTTAGGTTTTCTTTATTTTGGTCAACTCACTTCAGATACAAACTGGAAATGTGTTAAAAGTAGGATCTTCAAGATTTGTTTCAGAAACTAGGTCAAATGAAAGGTCGCGGTCATTTTCGTGCAAAATTGCCCTCCTACTACTAGTATAGCTTAAATATCCTTACATTCTTACATGCTAAACAACCTGCATAGTACAAAATCTCATAGAAAATCAGATTTTGTCTGTACTGAAGGTATTTCGATTCGAGAATGTTTGGTTTGTAGTATTGCACCATGTCGAGAAGTATGACCAACGACCCTACTAGAAACAGCGGAAACATCTTTGACATTTCTTTCAACATCGACCGAATGACACGGATACTTTGGTAGGAGAATTTGTTGATTACTAACCAAAATATCATCACTAATATCATCAAGAAGAGGTGGGGGGGTGATAGGAGTACTCCCCTAGTCTATCAGTTCCATGTAGGAAGTGGCGTTGAGATTGACGTTTAGCTGCCTTTTATCAAAGCAGCGAACTTGCACATTGGTGGAGGAAATTTTCTTTCTTGCTTGAAGAATTTGTTGACATGAAAATCTTCTTATTGTTTCCCGTTCATCTGCAACACCAGCTAGCAACAAGTTTTCTGGATGACAAAAATAGGAGTTGTTTAGGAGCACTGGAGAAATGATGTTCTGATCCTCAGGAGAAAGTTTTTGATACTGTGATACCATAAAGTGAAAATTCTTTGCACCATCTTGACAGAAGGGATGGGAGCGGATATAGAACCATATGGGGGCATAGAAGTTCAGTACGAATCGTACCAAACGCCTCAGATCATCAGATGCGGATTCTGTTGAAACGTACAATCGAAGCAGTCTGTTAGCTTTAGTTAGCCACCTTGCATGGCTTAAGGCACCCGGCTGTGCAGTTTTCAAATACCGCATATTATTATGATCTGCATTTTGTACCCCTTGCTGAATTAATAAACAGATTTTTAGTAAATACAGCTGGTCAGAACTTAGATCTTTCGTAACTGTTTCAGGAACATCAACTACAGAGCCTGGAATTGGTTGAAAATTAATGATGGGTTTGGTCTGAGGATCAAATGAGAGCAGTTTGGTTATAGGTCCTTCATGTGACGATGGGCCAGTTGTCTTCCCATCAACAACACTAAATAACTTCCTGAGTGGCAGTTCATTAAAATGCAACATGCATATGAGCCATTGAAGTGGTCTTTTAAGATGTAACTCCAACAGTGTGATTATTCCATTCTTGTTACCCGTATTCACAGGAGTTCCATCGCAAATCACTGCTCTTAAAGTCTCTGTAGATCTTGTTCGTTCAATAATACCCAGAATTTCATTAAATACATCTCGAGATCTTCCTGAGTTAGGACTAACGTGATCGATGTAACATGCATCTGGAAATGACACTAGCACGTAATGTTCTTCTCTAACTTTTCTACGCACACCTCCAGTATCGACAAGTGTTTCATCTATTTTTCCATCGAAACCAATGCAGACCATACCTCTGTGTTGCAGCAAATGCTCCTCTGACTGTTTGTCTCTCCAGTATTTTCTTTGGCGTTGTA
>JABUQX010013271.1:0-12500 GCA_015478945.1 Trachelipus rathkii | reverse complement strand
AGCAGGCGGAAGGTGAGAATTAAACCCGATGGTGGAAATTCGGAACCTGTAATAAGAGAAATTGTTGGAAATAACCCCATGAAATAGGGAGATAGAGATCGGGAGACCCGATACACGAATACTGTAAGTAAAGTGATCACTTGGTGTTAGTAAAACTTTGAAACTTTTTATACGTAATATTAAACTAACTAAATAATTTTATTTTGAAGTGATCACGTGGATTTGGTGAAACTTTGAGCATTTTTATGTTATAAGAAATTAATTAAATGATTTTGAGTTAAAGTCACTTGGTTTCAGTAAAAATTTCTATGCGTGACATTAAAATAACTAAATAATTTGGATTTGAAAATAGTTGAAACGTGACTATTTATGAAGGGCTGTTAAATAATACGGGAAAAGTTACCCTAGGATTACGTCGATTGTGTTTTTATTTATTATGTGTTTATTAGTAGGTATATTTTAATAGAGGTCATTTTAGCTTAACTAAATAATTTTATTTTGAAGTGATCACGTGGATTTGGTGAAACTTTGAGCATTTTTATGTTATAAGAAATTAATTAAATGATAAATAAAGTTGAAAATAGTTGAAACGTGACTATTTATGTCATTTATGTCATTTATGTCATATTTTAAGTCATTTATGTCATATTTATGTCGGGACATTTTGGCTTAACTAAATAATTTTATTTTGAAGTGATCACGTGGTTTTGGTGAATCTTTGAGCATTTTTATGTTATAAGAAATTAATTAAATGATAAATAAAGTTGAAAATAGTTGAAACGTGACTATTTATGAAGTGCTGTTAAATAATACGGGAAAAGTTACCCTAGGATTACTTCGATTGTGTTTTTATTTATTATGTGTTTATTAGTAGGTATATTTTAATAGAGGTCATTTTAGCTTAATTGTTAATATTGTATAGATTATTGGGAATTGGAGTGTAGGTTTTAACCTTTTATATTTTTATTTTATATTACCATTTTGACCTTTTTATTGAGGGGAGGGAAGGAGGGAAGGGGGGAGGAGGAAGAGGGTGGGGGAATAGATATAAACTGATAGTGTGGGTTTTAACCTTTTATTATTTTATATTATTTTAACGTATCTTTATTGTTATTGTGGGTGTATTTGGTGAGCGGGGTGGTGGCCTTAGGTGTTGGGAAGTACCTAAGGTGGGGTGTCCCACAAAGCGTACAGCCTGTTTGAGTTATATATAGAAGGAGGGAAAGATGGGGAGGAGAGTGGTAATCAGGGTGGGGTGTATGAATGTGAGAGGGGTAAACGAGGATTTGAAGAGGGAGGAAGTGGGGATGATGTTTGAAGAAAAAAGGTTGGATGTGTTGGGGATAACAGAAACTAAGTTGAAGGGAAAAGGAGATGGATTTGGAGAATACAAAGGTATGATATCAGGGGTGAACGGAGAGAGAGTGAGGGCGAGGGAAGGGTGGGAATTGTTATGAGGAAAGAGATGTGGGATAAGGTGAGGTTGTGTAACCAGGTGAGTTCTAGGATAATGTGGGTAAAAGTGAAATTCGGGGGGAAATGTGGGTTTTTATATGTGCATATGCACCAGTGAATGGAGCGAGAGAGGAGGAGAGAGAAAGATTTTGGGGAGAATTGAATGAGTGTTGGGAAAGTTTCGGGGTAAATGAAAAAATTTGTCTATTGGGAGATTTGAATGCAGGAGTGGGAAGGGAGGGGGTGGGAAGATTAATAGGACCATTTGGGGTAGGGGAGAGGAATGCTAATGGAGAAAGTCTGATAGAGTTGTGTGTTGGAAAGAAGAATGATAGTTGGGAATACTTGGTTCAAAAAAAGGTGAAAATCATAAGTATACATTGAAGAGTGAGATAACGGGGGGAGGGCGATACTAGATGTATGGGTGTTGTAAATGGGAAAGATAAGAGGTAGAATTAGTTAGATGTAAATGTATTAGAGGGGCGGGGAGGGGCGATATCGGATCACTAATTTGGTGGTTGCTAGGATAAGCGGTGGGCAGGACAGGCTCAACGGTGTAGGAAAGGTAGAAAACTTAAGTCGATAAAGTGGGAAAAATTGGGAGGAGACAGTGTGTAGAGGAAAGAGAAGAGGTATGAAGGATAGGGGGAGAAGGGGGAGAGGGAAGGGAAGTGGGGAGGTGGAGGGGGAGTGGATGAGATTTAAAGAGCAGTATGTGAAGAGGCTAGAAGGGTATGGGGAGTAAAAAGGGTGGGTGCAAGCAGAAGGAAAGGGAGTGAATGGTGGAGTGAGGAGGGGGAAGGAGGTGGTGAAAAGGAAAAAGGGAGGCTTATGTGAAATGGTTGGGAAGTAGGAGAGAAGATAGCTGGGAGGAATATAGAAGGGTTAGAGTGGAAGCAAAGAGGGCGGTGGAGAGGGCGAAGAGAAGAGCAAAAGAGGAATGGTGTAGAAAAGTGACGGAAAATTTTGAATCGGGGAGTAAGATGTTCTGGAAAGAAGTTAATAAAAAAAGGAAGAAGGAAGGGTTGGGGGAGAGGATTAAGGGAGGAGATGGGGAGTGGATAGGAGAAGAGGATAGGGTGAGGAAGAGGTGGGGGGAGTATTTTAGTGGACTATTGAATGAAGGGGGTGAGGTAGGGGAGGAAGATATGCAGGAGGTGAGGATGGGGAATGAAGTGGGGAGGGAGGGGGAGGATGAAATACAAATGGAGGAAATTATTAGGGCCTTGAATAAAGGAAAAAAAAGGAAAGTCCGCAGGTCTGGATGGAGTGAGAATGGAAATGTGGGCAGAAGGGAGGTTAGTGGTGGAGGAATGCTGCATAGGTTTATTATAGCATGATGTTGAGCAGTGGTGAGGGTACCACAGGCATTGGGAGGATGGTTGTTTGGTTCCCTTGTATAAGGGAAAGGGGATAGGATGGAATGTGGAAATTATAGAGGTATATGTCGTTTTAACGTGTGGTATTGAAAGTTGTACGGAAGAATTACTGATTGAAGAGAGTAAGAGGGTTTTAACGAGGGTGGAAGAATGGGGGAAGAACAAGGGGGATTTAGGGAGGGAAGGAGTGTGTGTGGACCAAGTGTTTACACTAAAGATGCTTGTGGAGAAAAGTATAGGAGAGAAAGGGAAAGTGTATGGGTGTTTTCTAGATTTAGAGAAAGCATATGATAGAGTGAATAGGGGTGAATTGTGGAGGGTGTTGGAGGAAAATGGGGTGGGGGTAATTTAGGGAAAGGTATTAGGGCTTTTTATAGGAATAGTAGAATGTGTGTGAGAGTGTTAGGAGGGGAGAGTGAGATGTTTGGGGTGGTGAGAGGATTGAGGCAGGGGTGTGTAATGTCGCCGTAGCTATTCAATTTGTTTATGGAGAGTGTTTGCAGAGGAATTGTGAGGGAGGGAGGGGGGTGGAAGTTGATGAATGTGGAATGTAGAAGGGAAGTGAACATTGATACTGTTTGCGGTGATACTGCCCTAGTGGCGAAGAACGCGGAAGGGCTGACGGTATTTGGTGAAGGAAGTTTGATGAGAATGTGTGGAACAAAAAGGGGCTCAAATAAATACCAGGTAAGAGTTAAAGTGTTAGGTGTTTGAGGAGGAGGAAAGTGGGGAGGGGGAGGGGTTAGAGGTTAGAGTAAGGGGTGTAGTATTGGAAGAAGTAAAGATTTTTAATATAGGGATGGATTTGGGTAAGGGGGGAAGGATGAAGGAGGAGATAGAACATAGAGTAGGTGAGAAGGAAAGAGAGCTTTGAGTGGTCTGAGAGAATTATGGAAAGGGGGGATCTATCACAGAAAGTTAAGATAAGTATGATTGAAAAATCTGTGTACAGCGTGTTGTAGGGTGTGAAACGTTGGGGTTGAATGCCAGGTCCAGGAAGAAGTTGAAAGTATTTGAGATGAAGGGGGAGCGGTTTGTGGGGTTAGCAGAAGGGAGAGGATTAGGAATAGGATGTGGTGAGGGAGAGATGTGATTGGGGAATGTCTGGTGGTAAGAGCGGAGAAGGGAATGTTAAGATGGTATGGGCATTTAGTGAGAATGGAGGAACAGAGAGTGGTTAGAAGAGTTTGGGAGGCGGAGGGGATAGGAAGGAGAGGAAGGGGAGACCAAGAAGGAGGTGGATGGAATAAAGGAAGATGCTGGAGGAGGAGGATGAGGAGGAAGAAGAAGAAGGGTGCTGGCGAGGGATAGAGTGTGGGTGGAGGAGGTGGGTGAGGGCGAGATGAGTGGGGGGGTGAATGAGGGAGGCTGTACGCACCACTACCCCCGCTCAAGCGGGACAAAAGTGTAGGTGAAACAAAATAAAAAAAAAAATATATATATATATATATAATATATATATATATATATTATATATATAAATATATATATAGATATATATATATATATATATATTATATATATATATCATTAATATATATATATATATAAATATATATATAATATATTATATATATATTATATTATATTATATTATATATATATTATATAAATATATATATATATATATATATTATATTATAATTTTTAAAGTATATTTATATTGTTTCTTTGTGGTGTATATATGTGTTTTTTCTTTTTTTTGCCTTTTTTTAGTAATATGATGACTTTAGGGGTTGCTATCAACATCCTAACTGGTTTTGTGTTACATCTGCGGCAGCTACACAGTAAAAAAAACAAAAAGAAATAAAAACAGACTTTGTTACAAATGTATACTATGCATTTGGTGTTAGATTAAGAGACCAAGACAAAGACATGGGCGCCTCACATTGTATGTTCCGTGTGTGTTGAAGAACTGCGTCAGTGGTCACAAGGTAAGAAACAATCTTTTCGTTTTGGAGTGCCCATGATTTGGAGGGAGCCTCAAAATCACAGCGATGATTGTTACTTTTGTTCCTGTAATGTGCGCGGCTTTAACTTAAAAAACAAAAAGGACATTATGTATCCACAGGTAAGATCCGCAATACGTCCTGTGCCCCATGGGGTAGGAATACCTGTTCCTTCTGCTCCCGCAAACTTAGTTGATGTTTGTGATGATCAAGAAATAAAGAGTAAAATCTTGTAATAATAATAGTGACCAAGATGATGTTTATAATCCCGGTTGTGAAGAACCGCAGCTTTTCACACAGTCCGAATTGAATGATTTGGTGAGAGACTTGGGCCTCTCTAAAGATTCAGCAGAACTTTTAGGCTCACGGTTGAAGGAAAAACATCTGTTAGCCAAAGGGATGTCGTTTTCATGGTTTAGAGAATAGAAATTAGAATTTGTACAATTTTTTCTCACAAAGAGACGATCTAGTGTACTGCTCTGATGTTCATGGACGCAAAATATTTCAATATTGACTACAATGCAACACTACTGCCGACTCTTGATCGACTCCTCAGAAAAAGAAGTCTCAAAAGCTGTACATCTATATAACGGAAATGTTAGCGTGTTGAGCTTCTTAGCTGTGGGACATTCCTGTTCATTTTAAAGCGATAAAGAAAATCACTAGATGGGCCTAACAACATTAAAAATAAAGACCATTGTTGGAACCATTTGTTACTAGGACAACAAAGTGGATACACAAAGCATCCGTGTTTCCTATGTGAATGGAATAGCCTTATATTAAATAAGAATAGCCACTCAGAAAATTCCTAACGCCGGGGAAAAAAAATGTACAAAGAGAGAGAGAGAGAGAGAGAGAGAGAGAGAGAGAGAGAGAGAGAGAGAGAGAGAGAGGAGAGAGAGAGAGAGAGAGAGAGAGAGAGAGAGAGAGTGAGAGAGAGTGTGTGTGTTAAGAGAGAGTTTAGTAGAGCAAAAATCGTTTTAATTCCCTGCACTTCACATATAATATTAGGATTGATGAAACAGTATGTGAAGGCACTACCAAAAGATGGAGAGTGTTTTAAATATCTTTGCACCAAATTTTCTAATTTGTCAGAAGGCAAGCTAAAGGAAGGAGTATTTGTCGGTCCAGACATATTAGAAAACTTATGAAAGGTGACTTATTTGAAATAAAGATGGGAGAAACAGAAAAGCAAGCTTGGAGAGCTTCAATGACTTTGTGAAAAACTTCCTTGAATAAAAAAGATCCAAATTCAAAAAATATTATTGAAAATATGTTAAGGCGTTTAAGACTTGGGGTGTCAGCATGAGTATGATTCATTTTTTACACTCGCACCTGGATTACTTCCCAGGACATCTAGCAACTGAAGTGAAGAACAGGGTCAAAGGATTTCCCCAGATATAATTGAAATGGAAAGACGATTATCAGGGAGGATGCATGGAATATCAGCATGAGTTGCGCATTGTCTGGATGCTAAAGAAGGACAATCCACATAACGAGAACAAGCGGAAAAGTGACAAAAGATCCATCGGCGAAAACAGGAAAAGATATTATGAAGACTTGGACATGATTTTAAATTGATATGTATGTGCTTTGCCTTATTTCAGCTAAACATTTTTTTACTCTGTATTCCTATTTAAGCGTTAGAAATATTTCATATTAATTTTTTTTTAAATTTGTTTTTTTTAAAACTTATACCCTTTTGTAAAAATAACTTTACATTGATGAAAAAAAACTGGGTTATATTTGAAATCAGCGACAACAAAGTCCAATTAAATGAACACCTGGAAGTGAAGACAATTTCCCAAAGTTTAAATTTGGCAGGCTGAATTGCCTTGAAGTAATAAATACTTCATCTTTAAATGCAATAAACTACATGTTTCTTCAAATAAGAGTAGCAATATTTGCAATGGAAGGAGGTTAAGTTATACTATTATGAACTTTTTTTATATAAAAAAATAAAACTTTTTTTTTTTAAATGGATTAATGGAGATTATTCAAAATTTAAAGGAGTTCAACAGAAATCCCTAATACCTTTCCAATTTAAATGAGTTATATATAAAGAATTTTAAATTTTATTAATGATAATTTAATTGACAAACTTTTTGCTTTTTGAAGTACATCTGATGAGTATAAAAAATATTATATTTGAGAAATAATAAACTAATGTAGATATTGCTGGCAGGCTATCAAGTAATCATTTAAACAAAATCAATGTAAAAGACCAAGTTACATTTTCATTTACTCTATATTTGGTTTCATTTAAGTTGCCAGAAAGTTTGCATCAGGACCAACTGGTGAAACCCGGTGAACAAATGTTCGTGTGCAATACATTTTGCAAGTACCAAAGAACTTTCTGCTACTGTTGGACTATACTACTACTACTACACTACTACTAATAATAATAATAATAATAATATATAATAATAATATAATAATAATAAAATAATAATAAAATAATAATAATAATAATAATAATAATAATAATAATAATAATAAAAATAATAATAATTAATAAAAATAAAAATAAAAATAAAAATAAAAATAAAAAATAAATAAATAAAAATAATATAATAACTTTCCGGTTAATAATAATAATGATAAAATAATAATATAATAAATTATAATAATAATAATGAATAATTAATAATATAATAATAATAATAATAATATAAAATGAGAATAATAATAATAATAATAAGAATAATAATAATAAGAAATAATAATAATAGAATAATAATAATAATAATAATAATAATAATAATAATAATAATAATTAATAATAATATAATAATATAATAATAATAATAATAATAATATATAATAATTAATAATAATAATTAATAATTAATAATAATAATAATAATTAATATAAAAGGCAAGATTTACGGAAAGTTCCAAATTAGCAAACACAACGAAATCGTCTCGTTAACTAAATTCTATATTGCGTAAATCACAGTTAGAACATAAAACAGAAGAAATAAAAAGACATAGAAGCCAACTGGTCTAAAAGAGACTCCCAGTCAAATAAATATTTATCAAACACATTGCTAGAAACATGCACAACCTACACCGCACCCTAAGGCTTGTCAATATCCTCTAAACAAAGAAACATAATATATTACGACAGCTAGTTTAGTACCAACTGTAATAGTCAATTGGAAAACTCAATTCAAAAGATATTTTACGTGTATCTTTAGGTATGGGATTGTTTATTTTTTTTTTTCATTTATAAAATTTTCACAACTGTCCTAAATTACTATTTATGCATTCATTATTTACTACTTTTAAATAAATAAAATATAATTATCCATTTTCGCCGTTTTTACTATTGACCCAAGCGTAAAACAGAAAAAGTCATATATATATATATATATATATATATATATATATATATACATACACAAAAAATATATATATATATTATTATATATTATATATATATATATATATATATATATATATATATATATATATATTATACATATATATATATATATATATATATATATATATATTATATATTATAATATATATATATATATATATATATATATATATATATATATATATATATATATATATATATATATAATATATATATATATATATATATATATAGATATATATTTCAAAGAATTATTGAACGTAGGAGAAAGGAGGAGGGGAATGTGGAAATATCTCTGAGAGTATGACAAAAACAGGAAATAAATTAGAATGATAGAGATAGTGGATGTGAAAATAGCAATTAAAATCCACTATAACAGGGAAAATGCAGGGATACGAGGACTGTGCAATGGAGTTTCAAGACGGGAGAGTGAAAGCTAAATGGTTGGCAAGACTTAAACCAAGTATGGGAGGAAGGAAAAGTATCAATTTGAATTGAGGAAAGCAGTAATCTGTCGATACACAAGAATCGAGCATAGAAAGAAAATGCGGAAGTTATAGAGGAATAGTATTGTTGGTAGGGGTGAGTAAAATATATATGGAATGCAAAACAGAAGAAGATGGAGGATGGAAGGCGCGAGGACAAGATAGGATTATGGCAGAATGGTTTTCAGACCAGGGAAAAGTACGACTGACCTAATATTTTACATGAAGATGCTAGCAGAGAAAACCATACAGTGGAATGATGAAGGCATACACTGCATTTCATAGGATTTAGAAAGAAATTCGACAGAATATATTAGAGGAGACTATAGAGAGCTTAGATGTCCGATGCAGGGCATACCTGAAATATTGATTAGCACCATTAAAAGTATGTGACTAAAACAATAGAATATGATTAGAGGAACCAGAAGAGAGAAGTGGTTTGAAATAAAAATGTGGATTAGACAGAGAATGTTGTCTTTGCATTTATCTGTGAATGTTGGTGCTTAAAAGGATGTGCATAAAGGAGAAAAGGAGCACACGTAGTTAATGTGGGATGAGTACAGCATTTGATAACATGAGGAGCTCAAGAATTGCCAAGAAGCTGTTAAATAATTGGAATGACGGATTGAAAGGAATGGCCATAAGGATTAAAAAGATGAGAAAACGGAAGAAACAAAACGGACATAGGCTAGGCCTAGCGTCTAGATACCATTGTGAATCATACGAGGTGCTTTATTTGTTATTTATAGAAATGACGTTATTTATGAAAAAAGCTAAGAGGTTTAAAGAGAAAATAATAAGAACATATTAATGCGGCCTCGCTATCTACCGCACCTGACACTCACCCTACACCTCTATCACTACACCTCTATAATATCCACAGCCATCAGTATCACCTGTACCCGCGCCTCAACCTTCGATACGCCCACAACTTACAGCCGAGCACTTACGTCTCGATACCGCTTTAGAGTCTTTATCTTAAACATAATCAAAAAGCACACCAAAAAACAATACTTTAACTATATATCCAATTAGCAAAATTATTTGATTCTTGATCAAACAGAACGCCATCATCTATCGCCCCTATCTCCGCGCATGATTTCTCTGATCCATGATGCATACCATTCAGACACAAGACGGAAGATCGACAAATACATTAAATCTACCTAATAACTACAAGCCACCTTATAGTCGAAATCATAACAAAACCAACACGTTCATTAAATACAGTCTGAATCATAACTAACGTCAACCACCGTTATTAATTTAAGTTCACCAATGTCATATGTAAATTATATTTATAAACTTAAAAAATACTTAATAGTACACGATATTGCAATGCCCAATAAATTTATAGCACGTAGCTAAAATATTTACAGATTTCTAGACATTGAAGGTAAATTGAAGCCTTTGCAAAGGGGCAGAGGTGGTTTGATTTTTACTGATTTACTGCCTTTAGGAGCAGTAAACTATTCCACTTTACCATGATATTTTATTCAAAGAACTATTTTTGGTTATTTTTGTGGTTAAACTTTGTTATGTTTGCAATTATTCGTTGGGTTTTATGATAGTTAGGTAAGGTTATGATAAAATTTTTTGTTAAATTTTACTATCTTGATATAACAAACTTTGTTATCGTTAGCATATTCATTCGTCGATATTCAGCTATGATTAATTAGACAAGTTTTGATGATATAAACTTTTGTTAAATATTACCATGTTAATTTAAAATTAACATTGATATGTGAGAGATATGCTTGAAAGTGTGAATAGATTACGTTTTGTATGCAATGTTAGTCACTTTACTGTTGTTAAGTATGGAACTTGTTATTGTTAATGTTAGCTTTTATTCGTGGCGTAAGTTATGTTATGTTGTCGTTGTACATTATATTCTTAGTCAGGTTATGAACTGTAGTTTGATGTGAAACTTTGTTACTTATCATATATTAGTTGATTAGTGTATAAAGAACTTAATTTTATGTTATTGCTTATCCAAAATGATTCTCGAAATATGACTTGGATCAATAGATCCATAGATCAGCGTACGTCATGAAGGGTGGGGTGGAGGGGGTAGGGAGGGGCTTGTGGTTGATTTACTTGAGATTACTGATTATGCTTTAGATTCAGTAAATATTACACCCTTAATTTGATATTTATTCAAAGACTTATTTTATGTATTTTGGATAAAAATTTGTTAGGTTGCAAATTATTCGTTGGGGATTATGATGTTTAGGTAAGGTTATGATAATACAATCTTTGTTAAATATTATCTATGTTAATGTAAAAAACTTTGTTACGTAGCAAATTTCGTTGGTACAGTATGTAATTAGACAGTTAGATAATTTTTTTAAAATTACCATGTTATGTAAAATTAACTTAATATGTTAGAGATATGTTTGAAAGTGTTGTATATGTTTTTGTATGCTATGTTAGTCACTTTACTGTATTAGTTTTGGAAACTTGTAACATTAGCTGTTATTCGTGCGTAAGGTATGTTAGGTATGTCGTTGTACAATTATATCTCTTAGTTCAGGTATCTGCGATGTTAGACTTTATTAATGTTTTTTGATAATATGTTATGTTTATCCACAAGCAATGAATACTCGAAACTGAGCGGGCTTGAAACAATAGGCATCAATAGCTAGATCATGGGAGGTCGGGAGGAGGGTATATGATTTACCCCTGATTTACTGATTTACTACTTTAGATGATGTAAAAACGTTAATTGTTTCTAAGTTTATACGTAAAAAAGAATAACAATTTTGCGTAAAAAATATATTTTAAATAAAATAAATAAAAATAAATAAAAGTTTTGTTTCATAGTTATATAAACATATGATTGACATCAATAATAGATCAACTAAGCATCAATAGCCAATGAATCAATAGATCATCGGCGGCGCTGGGGTGTGGTGTATGCATGGGTGGTAGTTTGATTTGCTGATTCTACTGACTTACTGCTTTAGGGGTGTGGTAAAAATTAAAATATGTTACTTTAACATAAAAAGATAAAGTTTTGTTTATGATATACAAATATGACTTGAATAAATATCATAGATATCTCAGCGTGGGTTGGGAGCGCGTAGGTGGGTGGTCTTGATTACTATTTACTGCTTTAGATGTGTAAAAAGCAATTTTTTTCTTTAATTTTTGTTTAAAAAAAATTTTAATTTTAATTTTTTTTTATCCTTCTGATGGTTTTGAAACCATTATATTCGAGATCTACAGACCCGAATAACATTATAGGACACCAACATTGTTGTTATAACGAATGTTTACTACCTCGCACGCACCGGAGCTAGAACCGGTGTCGTTCAAACTCAACTCATCAGACTTCAGACTCCTCTCTGATTTGACTCCGACTCTTTCTTCACCTCTCCTTATGCATTCAGGCCATTTCTTCTTGGACCAACCCCATCTGGGGGTCCCTGACACCATTTTCGAACTTCATATCATCATATTCGAGATCTACGGATCTAACATATATAAGACACAGACATATTGTATATTATATCAAAATTTACAAGTCGGCGCTGCACCGGAGCCAGCACCCGTGCAGATCTGGGATCGGAATCGATCCGGCTCCTACTTGTCTCCTCCTCCTTATGTCAATCGTCTACAATTCAGTCATATCTCACGATATCATTCTCTAAATTTTTAGGAGGCCCAGGCACCCCCTTTAAGAGAGGTACGTCACCACCCGCGCGCGGCCAAATTTAGCACGGTACGAGATAACCCTAACCGCCGTTTATATATATATATCCTATATACCTATACTTATATTATATTATATATATTATATATATATATAACTTATATAATATATAATATATATACTATATAT
>JABUQX010013270.1:32500-37865 GCA_015478945.1 Trachelipus rathkii | reverse complement strand
TTTTTTTTTTGCTTTTACTGACCTTTAACTGCCTTTACTGCTTTATCATCATATTTATAATATATAGAGACTATTATTATAACATTTTATGTTTTATATATATATATATATATATATATAGTATATTATACTTATACTAATATATATATATTATATATATATATATACTACGTATATAGTATATATATATATATCATATATATATATTTATATATATACCTATATATATATATATATATATTAATACTTCAATGACAATATTGTATTTATTTATTTTTTTTAAACATTCAAGTGTTTTACTTCATCCATACACACACACACATAAACACACGCACTTACACACACACACTACTTACTGCTTTACATCATATTTTAATATATATAGTGTATGATTAAAAACAAAAAAAAATACAAAAAACAAACTTTATGTTTTGTAATTAATCATTTACTTTTTAAATCTTTCGCCCCCTGTTAACTAAAATAATTTGAAAGCTTCGTTTACTTTACAATCTTTTGTTTGTTTGTTGTATAGATACTAAAAAGTGATAGAATTAATTTTTAATAATATTATTATTATTCATTATTATTATTAGTTATTATATTATTATTATTAATTATTATTATTATTATTAATTAGTATCATTTTATATTATTATTATTATTTTATTATATATTATATTATTCGTCATTTATTATTATTATTATTATTATTATTATTATTATTATTATTATTATTATTATTATTATTATTATTATTATTATTATTATTATTATTATTATTATTATTATTACATTATTATTATTATTATTGTTGATTATTATTATTAATTAATATTTATTATTATTATTATACACCAACCGTTTTTACTTCGTGCACTTATTTTTATTGAACACACAACACACACACACAACACACACACAACACACAACACACACACACACACACACACACACACACACACACATACACACACAACACAACAACATGTTCATTACAAATATACACTGTTTAAAACATATTAAAATAAGTTCTTTTGTATGAAAACAACATATCATTTATGTAAAAAACATTTTATATTTTAATTAAACACGTACATTTATAAATTTATATTACTCATTCAATTATAACTAAAATTATTTCAAAGTTTCGTAAAACTTCTATAATAAATCATTATCTTTGAACAAAGGAATTTATTATATTATTAACTGTGTATTAATTTTTGTTATAAATGTTTATAAGTGTCAAGTTTTACAATAATTTACATTAAATTTAGTGAAATTATTTAATATTAATAATAACATTGATCCTCGATTCTTGTCATCGAATTTCCTTCTGACTGGTATTAGGCTCTTAAAGCGGTATAAAAAGCCATTTCCTAAATTTAGGCCTAAAATAGTTATTGCAACACATTTTACAGAAAGAGATCAGTCGTATTAGTTAAGGAGTGTTGTACTTTGTTGTGTGGTTTCGTAATTAGATTGTCAAATGTACATAGATAAAAGAATCAATAAAATAATGAATAATAATCATAATAATATAATAACTAAAATATAATAATAATAATAATAATAATAATAATAATAATACATAATAATAATAATAATAAATAATAATAAATATAATACTAAATAATTAATATCATTAATAATAAATAATAATATAATATAATAAAATAAATTACAATAATAGTAATAAATAATAATAATATAATCAATATTAATAATAATTAATAATAATAATAATACATAATCATACATATAATAATAATAAACAAGAAATCCAAATTATTAAAAAACTATTGAAATATTTTTAGTTAACATTGAATGAATAAAATAAATGATAGTGACATAATTATTTATTTTTAAAAGTAAAAACCTAGACATGCATTTTCTAATTAAAAATACATGATATGTTAACCAGGAGAGACTTACATCTATTGCTATGTTAACTTCAATTACATGTGCTACAAACAGATGATGTACATCGACGTAAGCAATAAGAACAAAACGTGATATGTATCGGTGTAGAGGGTTAGCTAGCAGTTTGCTTACTGGAGTTACTGCATCAAAATTTTACGGGTACTGTAAAATATAATGTTTATAAATGTTATTTGAAAGAATTCATAATAGCAAATTTATTTTAAAAGTTGATGCTTATAAAATTTATAAACAGAAAAGTTAATAACAGTTAATAGTGATAAGGTAAATTCTTTGTTCCAAACACATAATATCGATTATAAGAAGATTTTAAGAAAAAGACTTTGGAATAGATCAATTTAGTGATAATGGAGAGTAATATAAATTTACGTGTTTAATTAAAAATTAAGTAAAAATGTTTTTAATAAATTATATTGTTGGTTCAGACAAAAGAACTTATTTGGTATGTTTAAACAGTGTAATTTCTAAATGAGGCATGTTGTGTGTAGTGTGGTGTGTAGCTTATTTACGTCTCAGAAGCTAGGAATGGCGAAAAAAAACTGCATGGCTTACCAACGCCACGCACGCTCAATCTCCCCTCCCCAGCCATTCTTCTCACCTGGCGCTCCGACTACTATACACCCTCGCACTGTCTTTTTCTGCTTATTTAGTACCCGCATCCTCCTTTCACACCTCTCTCTTGAACAAAACATCCTCGTACCCTGGACCGTATAATATTATGTTTATATTTTTAACACAAAATTTGTGTGCGACGGGGGGGGGGAAAAAATCTGGGTGTATTCTCCCTAACGCCCACACACCACACCCTCATATTTTATTGTCCAAATTAGAATTTTCAGAAGGCTTTGGAGAAATTCCAGTTAAATACGATAACTCACCGATTGTTGAAAAATCGCCAATATCACACTCATGAGTTGTGTCGTGGCAGGTTTTTTCCCGTCTTTCCTGGGTTCTTGAAACTAAGTAAGATATGTAAAGCATCACACACGATTATACTTACGATGGTGTTGAAAAAAATCACTTTTACTAATGTATTGTTTATGACGATTTTTACGTAATACGCTGAAGCGAACTTTCTTTCCGTTTGGTAAATCACAATAGTAGAAAGGAGTAATTCTTTAAGAATTGACTAACAGACTGCCTTTGTTAATTATTCATATATTTTTGAATATAGCAACATTTTCTTACAAAGTGAATACGTGCCTTTACATCATTATTATTTTTATTAAATCAATGTGTTAAGTCAAGAGGGGAACAATAACAACGTGAACAGTTAATACCAAGATGCCCAATTCGCAGTCTCATTATGGCAGTAGGGATGCCGTAAGAGGACCGATATATATCGATATTGATATTTTTTTCCATAGTATCGAATCAATAATTTTTTTTTTTTTACTTCTGGAAATTTTAAGCAGTTTTCTTTTTTCATGAAATAACATAAGCAATTTTCGATTTTGCATTTGTGCATACACTCGATAAGAAATGCTAATCAATCCAGTTTTAGCACGAATTTTGGGCATAATCGAACGTGCGGACTATTCCTTGTCTGACTCAGGAGAGGAGGGGAAGAATGTCCAGCAATGATCATGCAAGCACGAAGAAGCACAGGCGCTATAGAGAGACAATTTTCACGAAATATACATTGACGTACTTTTACTTTCATCATGAAGATATTCCATAAAAGTAATGAAGGTATCCTATATTAATACAGGACAATTCTAGAATGCTGGGGATATCTCATTCTCATCTTTAATTTTCAACATTTTAATTTAATCACTTTTCACGTTATGATATTTAATATAAAATATCCTAAGTCATGAACCTTTTGTACCTCCTCTGTAAAATCACCTCCTTCTGCTGAATTAGGGCCACGATTTGTGTTACTTACAAAAGCAATATATTATATATAATAATATTTATATATATATATATATATAATATATATATTATAATATATATATATTATAATATAATATACTATATATTTATATTAATATAATATAATTATATATATATTATAGATATATATATTATATATATATATATACATTATATATGGTTGAGTGAATCCGAATAGTGAACACCTGTGATCTAAAAAACTAACATAGCATAAATAAAAAACTGAATACATTTTGAATTCAGCGAACATTTTAAGTAGAAAAAGAAGAAAAATAACATTTTCGAGAAAAAAAAAGGTTTATAATAATAAGAATATGGAATATAGAGCTACAATAAGTTCTCAATTGAGATTGACAGTTTTTAATAAACGAAATTATGAAAGATGACCGACATGTTCGAAAAAGTCGATTTGGTCATAAGAGGATATCAAAAGAGGATTAGGAAAATGTCTTTTAGTACCAGTAATGAACAGAAATTTAGTAAATGGATTGAAAGTAATAGAGACCATAATAAAAGCCCAAAACAACAGTTATACAGCATAGTAGAAAGGCTGCAGATTGTACTAAAAAGACCAGAAATTAATTAACCTAACCGCAACCTATAAAAAGGCCTAACCTGATCTTGACAACCTAACCTAACTAACCTAAGTAACCTAACGTAATACTATAATATATATAATATATATATAATATATACTATATATAGTATATATATATATATATATATACTACTATTAGTAATATATATATATATAATATATATATATATATATATATATATATATATAATATATTTAGTATATACTATATATATATATAATATACAATATATATATATATATATATATAATATATATTATAATACTAATATATATATACTATATATATATAATACTATTATATATATACATATATATATAATATATATAATATATTATATATATATATACTTAAATATATATATATATATATACTATATATAAATGTACTATATTTATATATGATATTGTTATTACAGTTACAAAACTAAGTATAATTAAAGATATATTATATATATATTATATATAATACTATTATAATATATATATTATATTATATATATATAGTATATATTATATATATATATATACAGTATATATACTATATATATTATTTTTATATGTCGATATGTATATAACAGCATACCGAAAGCATGAATAAAAAATATTTTTTAGGACAATTAAAAGTAAAATTCTTTTTTTTCTCGCTGTCTTGCAGCCAGCAGGAGGAAGGAGGAGTCTCGCTGCCAGAAGAAGTACCAAAATGCCAGGCGTAAGATGTTATTTATATATATATTATAATTAAATTTATAATAATCCTAAATTATTTTATGTGAAATAATTATAAAATATTTTCTCTTTTCCGGTATTAAAATAGTCGCTGAATTCAAAAATATTAATCAGTATTTTTATGTAGCTATCCGCAGTTATTTGTAATTAACAAGTGTCAGCTATCGGACGCTGTCCCACTATATACTATATATAATAATA
>JABUQX010013270.1:20000-30000 GCA_015478945.1 Trachelipus rathkii | reverse complement strand
CTTTGCCGATGAACAGTTTGGTTAGCCTAGGTCTGACTGCGATAGTCTCGGATGTGCGCTTCTTACTGTCTCTATATTCTCAATGTCCTTGTAAAGGGTGTGTTATTTACCACTAGATTTTGCGCACACTTTTCCACGTGAAATCTTAGGTTGTAAGTGACAAGAAGCTGACGTGAAAGACTTTCACCAGTGTGTCAGACAATGCGAAAGCAATAACGGGGTCGTCACAGGGATATTAACGATTATCGTGCATTTATATATGGTTTATGAAAAGAGAAACCCAAATCGATTCACAAGAAAAAAACACATGTAGACAAGCACATTTAAATGCAAGTAAGGCATGTTATTTGGCAAAGTATAAAGCATTGACTTACATCTTTGGGATAGTATATATTTTATCAAGCTAAAAAATGCTTTTCTTTTTACACGTGTCTGTTCGTAAATTAAAACCTTCAAATAAAATAAAATTATTAATAATTTTTATGAAAATCACCAGCTATAGCTCTTCTTTAAAAATTCAATAATCAATAGTGAAACGAATCGTCGCGTCCTTCTTTAGGAAAAAATTACTGCCTCTCAAAGTTGTTTTAACACTCCCATAGACTTTTCAATATTGATTGATCCAGGTTACGTCTCATTTCAGGCACTCTAGTTCAGTTTAAAATTTGGTTAGGTGTACAAAGAAAATCGTAGAGAGAAATTACAAATCTTATCCATACACCTGAACCTAGAATAGCCCTTAAACGAGCACGAGGCCCACTATTTTTTTCTATAAGAAAGCCTTTGGGGAAATTTTTAACTTTGAAGAAGCATGATAACTTTTTTTCCTAAAGCACGATGCCCACTAATTTTTTCACTATCTTCGATTATTATTTTTTTTAGAGTATATCATATGATTAAAAAAAAACATTAAAATCCTAATTTTTTTTTAAATTTTGACAGGCTGTAACTTTTTTTCCTACAAGAGAGCTGACGATTTTCGGTTTCACTATTCTTCATATTATTTTTTTTTAGAGTATATACCTGTGATTTTCATGAAAAATCGGGAGTACAACTTCTGCGGTAACAATTAGCCTTACCATATAATATATATATATATATATATATATATATTTATAGTATATTATATATATAATATATATATATATTAGTAATATATATATATATATAATAAAATAAATATATATAAAATATTATATACAATATATATATATATCTAAATATATTATATATATATAATATATATATATATATATATATTATATATATATATATATATTATTATATATTATATATATATATACTATATACTATATTAGTATACTAATATATTGATTACCTCAGGACAGACTATTTGGTTTTCTTCATATTAATCAAAATTTATTTTCAGGGTGTAGAATTGTGTCTTAAAATGACTTTTTTTAATTAAATTTAAAATCGAAAGTGTAAATATTGCTTAAGCATATTTGCATTTCATTAATTTTAATAAAAAATAATATAGTCTGCTGGGATGCCGATATATAAAAAAAACTGACAATATTTAAAGCAAGTAAATGGGATATATCGGTAAAAAATATCTATATCGTATTAAAAAACAATAGTAATTTATATTATACATAAAATTATAATATATATTTATTATAAAAAATATACTGCGTATTATAGTATATATATATATATATCTATATATTCTATTATATAAATTACTATATAAATGGACCAGCGTCCCGACGTAGCTGACCACCGATATCATAAAAAAACTGCGATGCTAACATAAAATGATTAGTTTGTGAACTTCAGCGAATATTAATACCGCGAAAAGAAAAATATTTTAATTATTTTAAATAAATAATTAGGATTAATAATAATTAATTTAAAATAATAGATGTAATAAATCTCACGCTCTGGCCATTTGTACTCTTTGGCAGGAGACTCCTCCCTCAGCTGGCTGCCAAGGACAGCGAGAAAAAAAAACAATTTTACTTTTTAATTGTTGAATGAAAAATCTTTTTATCATTGTTGTTCAGGTATTATACTATAATATATATATTATATATATATAATACATAATTATTATATAATATATATATATATAGTGTTTAGATTGTTATATAATATATATACTAATATAGTAGTATATTATAGATAATAATTATATAGTATACCGTATACTATATATATATTTATATATTATCATATAATAAAATTATATAATACTATAGTATATATATATATATATTGTAATATTATATATATATACTTACTTATATATATATATATATATATATATATATATATAAAATATGTATATATATATATTATACTAATATATATAATATTAATATATATATATTAATATATATATTAATATATATATATATAGATAATATTTATAAGTATAAAATATATATACTATTATATATTATATATATATAGTATATTTATATACTATAATATATACTAATATTATATATATATATATTATATAATATAATATTTATATATATACTATATATATATTATTATATATATCTATATACCTATACTATATAAGTATACTGATGTATTTCCCTTAGGTATAGGTTACGTTAGGTTTCAGATCACAAGGTTAGCTATTTGTAGGTGGGTTAGGTTAATTAAATTTTTCTTACTTTAGACATGCAGCTCCATGTTACTTATCTTTATAACTTTGTTTGCCGGCCTTATAGGTCATGTCTCCTATTACTTTCAATACACATTTACCACTAATTCTGTTCCTACTCGGTACCTAAAAAACAGATTTCCTAACTCCCTCTCTATTACCTCTTCAGAACCAAATCGACTTTTCAACATTCTCACTCTCATAATATTCGTTTACTTAAAAACCTGCATCTCAATTTGAAACTCGTATTGTACCTACTATCCTATTTATGTATTAAGAACCTTTTTTTTATACTCTTCAATTTATATTTTTACTCTTTTTTTCTACTTTAAAATGTTCGCTGAATTCAAAATGTATTCAGTTTTTATCTTAGCTACTGTAGTTTTCTAGATACAGGTGTCAGCTATCGAGTGAATCTCATCACCATATATATATGATATATATTAGATATATATATATATATATATATATAATATATATATATATATATATTATATATATATATATAATATATGATATATATATATATATTATATATAATATATATATAATATATAAATAATATATATATTATAATTATAGTTCTTTTAATTAAAACACAAAATCCTGGCCTAAAAATTCTAGCAAGGAGGCTATTTTACAGCAGGTAATTAAAGCTTAGAGTAAGTAGAAAATCTTGGCACCTTAAGCATTTCTCTTAATTTCTGATTAAAATTAAAAATTAATAAAGAATTTACCTTAACATCAACTAGAATTTCCTGTATTATATAGGAATACCTTCATACCTTTTTACACTGATAGTCTTACTAAGGAAGTAAAAACGCAATAGGTTATTTCGTGAAATATTCTTCTTCCCCTATAGCTGTGCTTCTTCTCTTGCACTGATATCTGAATTCTTCCCTCCTGCTCCTGAGAAAGACGAACTAATGTCCCCACTCATTCCAAACCGAGCCGAAAAATACACACATTTTGCTTAGAGAATTTATCGAAAAAAAGGAAAAAAAGCTCAAATTTCTAGAAGTAAAAAAAGAAGCAGAATTTGATTCCATACTGAAAATAAAATATCGATAAATCGATTGAGAAAAATATCATCGATATTTTTTTCCTATACTACGAAAAAAAATCAGTATCGATACTATATCGCGTCCTTCTTGCGCATCCCTAGTTTGTCCTAGCCATCTATAAGTTCACTCTCGCCCTTTATTAAAATTGACATGATTCACGATATGTTATTTTACCCCTCTTGACTCTAAAACACATTGATTTTAATAAAAAAATACATATATTGGTAAGCGCGATACTTCACTTGTAGACAAATGTGCAATACTTAAAAAAATCATATAAACAAAAAAAGAAGTCTTACACTTTAAAAAGAATTACTCACTCTCTAATTGTTGATACAACGGAAAAAAATATCGCCTTCAGCGATTATAAAAACATACTCATAAAAAAATATACATAATAAAATCATTTTTCAACAATCCGTCAGTATCTGTGTACCCTATACCATTATCCTTTACTTACTTCAGAACCGAAAAGACCGAAAACTGCACGCAACTCAGAAGTGTGAGTATCGATTCTCAACAATCGTAGTATCGATATTAACTTGGAATTTCTCCCCAAAATAAAGCCTCTGAAAATTTAATTTGGAAATAAAATAATGTGTTTGTAAAACACACCAGATTTCGTCACACAAATTTTGTGTTAAAAATATAAAAATATCATTTATAGGTCCATACCAATTTTTTCAAAAATTATGAAAGAGGAAGCGAAAATAAGCATAAAAAACATCAAGTGTATTTATCGAGCCAGTGAAAATGGCTCGGAGAATCACCCTCTGGCTTTACCGTGCAGGTTTTTTTCGTCGCCATCCTAGCTCTGAGACGTAAGTAAGCTACACACACACACACACACACACCATGCTCATTAAAATATACACTGTTTAAACATTAGCCATAAGTTCTTTTGGTGAAACACAACAAATATATTTATCACAAACATCTTCTATGCTTAATTAACACGTACATATTATAATCTCATCCCATATATAACGAAAATTCATTTCCAAAGTTTCTTAAATCTTCTATAACGAAACATTTTTGAAGACAAAAAATTTATTTTATTATTTAACTATTAAGAATATCTTAACAAGGTTTTTTAAGCATGGGAAACTTCTATCACACCTGAGTATATCATTTACTAAAATTATATTAAAAGACATCATATCTTACGTACCCTAAGCAATAAATCCAGTAACATCAGTAACGCAGAGACCTCAGCAGAACCCTCACACACCAGGCAATATCCAACGTTTTTCCATTGACTTACTGCATTACATCATCTTTATCCATAGTAATTAAGTAAAACATCAGCAACAATAGAGTTCTGTCTCTGTTAACATAACATGTACTTTTATTAAAATCATTCTAGGTTTTTATTTAAAAATAACAATTAGTCACTTACATTTATATTTATTCATCAATGTTAATACAAAATATTTTCAAAGATTTTTTAAATAATTCGCGATTTCTCTTATTAATTATTATTATTTGTATAAATTATTATTATTTATTATTATTAATATTATTATTAATTATTATTATTATTACTATATTATTATTATTATTCATATCTATATACTATTAATTATTATCATTATTATCTATTATTATATATTATTATTTTATTATATATTATTATTATTTATTAAATATTATTGATATTATTATATTAATTATTATTATATTTATTCATTATTATTATTGATTATTATTATTATTATTATATTATTATTATTATCTATTTACATATGACAATCCAATACAAACAACACACGAAGAGTAGACTCACTTACACATACGAGATGATTCTCTTTCTTGTAAAATGTGTGAAATAGCTACTTTAGGCTAAATTATAGGATACGTCTTTTTGTACCCCGGGCTGTTTTAAGCCTAATCCAGGTCAAAGGGACAATATCCAGCATAGACAAGAATCGAGATCAATGTGTATTATATAAACATTAATATAATTCATAATTTAAGCTAAAAATAATTTGTAAACTTCATACTTATAAAATTTATAACAAATAATTAATAACAGTAATAATAATAATAGAATTCTTGTTCAAAGATAATTGAACTTTATATATAGAACGTTATTACAGAAACTTTGAAAAATTTTAATTATAATTGAGATTGAGTAATTAAATTATACAATGTACGTTTAATTAAAATATAAAATGTTTTTAATAAATTATAGTGTGTTCATATATAAAAACTTATTTAAATATGTTTTAACGTGATGTATATTCTACCAGAACATGTGTTTTGTGTGTGTATGTGTATGTGTGTGTGGTGTGTGTGTGATGTGGTGTGTGTGTGTGTGTTGTGTGTGTGTGTGTGTGTTGTTGTGTGTTGTGTGGGTGTGTGTGTAAAATAATTTAAAGCTCACGAAGTAAAATGATGGGTGATATAATAATAACTAATAGAATAATAAATCAAATAAATAATAATAAAATTAATAATAATATAATAATAATAATAACTAATATAATATAATACTAAATAATACTAAATAAATAATAATAAATCAATAATATAATAATAATATAATAATAATAATAATAATAATTAATAATAATAAATTAATAATAATAATAAATAATAATAATAATAATAAAAATGATAATAATAATAATAATATAATAATCACATAATATAATATAATAATAATATAATAATAATGAATAATAATAATAATATAATAATCAATAATAATATCTAATAATAATAGAATAAAAACAATCAGAAGCATTTCACAAAATTTCAAAATATTTCTAATAGTTGGCTTCGATAATGATCAATGTAAAATGTATAATTAAGACATAAAATGTTTTTTAATAAATTATATGTTATTTATATTAAATATGATGTAAAGCAGTAGAGTAGTGTGGGTGTGTAGGCGTGTGTTTATGTGTTGCTGTGTGTATGGATGAGTTTAAACACTTGAAGTTTAAAAAACATAAATAAATTAGTCATAAAAGTATAATACTATTATATATATTATATTACGTATATTATATATATATAATACTATATATACATTATATATAATTATATAGTATATAATACTATCATATAATATATATATATATATATATATATATATATATATATTATATATATAGGATAAAACATAAAATGTTATTAATAACATAGTCTCGATCTATAGATATTAAAATATGAGTAAAGCAGTACAAGCAGTAAAACAGTAAAGCAAAAAGTTAAAGCAGTAAAGCCCCTAGTTACTAGGCATTGTGATATTGATTTACTGTTTTACTGCTTTAAGGTCTGAAAAGTAAGTACATGTTTTAATAAATTTCGTACAAATTTTAGTAAAATAAATGTTTAATTGCTCAAAATTATACTTCTTCTACCATTACAATTTTTAAATTATAAATAAAAAAGTTAAAACAAAAATAAAAAATATAAAAGAAAACATAATGTTAATAAATATATATGATGTAAGCAGTAAAGCAGTAAAGCCAGTAAAGCATTAAAGCAGTAAAGCATTGAAACAAAAACCTACTAATTCCTCTGGTCAGCAATTGCGCTATTGGTTACTTGTTTATGCTGTTAAGTTTGTAAAGTATATGTTTTTAATAAAATTTCGTAAATTAAAAATTTATAAATAGAAAGTTTTAAAACAAAAATAAAAAATATAAAAGAAAACTTAATGTTAATAATATATGATGTAAGCAGCAAAGCAGTAAAGCAGTACAAAAAATACCTACTAATCCCGTCTAGTTGCTAGCGCAATTTCGCTATGTATTTACTGTTTTAGCTTTAAGTCTGATAAAGTTTAGTTTTTAATAAAATGTTTAAGTATGTGAAATAAACATATCCAACTCATAGTATAGAAACGTCTATATGAAAAAAAAATCTCACATTGATATGTTTACATTGATTATTCACAACTGATAAATAGTATGTTCAAGCGTACTATTGCGCTTGCGGGCACACGCGCCGTTTTCGCGTTACTATTGCGCCTGGGGCGCCCGCGGGGTTACGCAGGTAGTATGCGCCTCGGAGCACGCGGCGCAATGACGAGGCATACGCGGAACGCGTTTGGCGGAGAACGCGTCGGGTATGGACGCGTCAATGTGTGGAAACGAGGAGCGAAACCTATGGCCAACTATAATATCACACCCAATCGAGTCCTCATAACCAACACAGGTAGGACAACTATTGAGGTGCTGTCGATGACTCAGGTAGGCTTAAGGCCTAACTCATACTAGCGAAGCATCCTTGCACTTATATTATACACCAATCACCCTCATACCTTAAAACTAGGGGTAGCATACATATAGGGCTTTTTAGTTCAGGAGTAGGGCTAAGGAAAAGGCTTTGAAAAAATGGCACTAATGGCACATCAGTTGGTCCACCTATGTGGCACCTCATTGCATTCAGTTGGCACTCATTTATGGCACTATGCTGGCACTATCTGGCACTATCTGGCACTCACTTGGCACCTCATAGGACACACCTAGACACTCCTTACGGTGATTGAAACCATCAAAATGTATTGATGAAACCATCAATTACTCTGGCCATCAAATCATGGGCTAATCAAATCTTGCCATCATTAAATATAGAACAAATAATCGATGAAACGGGCGGTGTGTTTGTGTGCAGTGTTTGTTGTTGTATGTGTGTAATAGGTGTCGTGTATGTGTCTAGCGTATGTGTAAGTATGCGATCTATGTGTGTGGGTTGGCTGGTGGGCAGGTGTGTGTGTATAGGGATGCTTCTTCTGGTATTGTGTGATATTTAGGTTGTGTATGTAGTCTAGGTATGTGAGTAGTATGTGTCTTAATGTTGTGTCGGTGTATTGTGTGTGGGGATGAAATAAAATGAACTCAATTAGCGACAGATTACATACGACCGGTACCTCGACACCAGTACCTACATGAGCTTGAGTTTCAAACTTTACTCACCGATCACTTGTATGGAATGCCAAAATAATCGCAACAATATCGTATCATACACAATATCAATGCAAGATCCGAAAGGCGGGCTGCCAAAAACAAGTGTGACACGTACGACGTTGCTGCGCACGTTTAGCGCACCCCTTTTCGAAGGGTGCCAAAATTAGCTTCAGGAACAGTGTTGCAAAAATAATCGGTACCAGTGTCATACAAAATAATCGATATTTTTTATCGCATTTTACACTGTCATAATCCCCTCCCTTTACTCTAGGAATGTGTGTGGGATATCTGATGGTGCAAGACAGGACAGGCATTTTAGGGTGAATCATTAGTAGAGGAGCTAGAGGGTAGATAGAGAAAACTTGAAGAAGAGTAAATCTGCAGGTATATACTAATTACTGAAATGATAAGAAAATAATAAATGAAATGGTGAGTGATTGGATTTGAAAGTTGTTGTAACTAAGCGTTATGAGAGCGTTAAAGTCCGAAGACTTGAAGAGGAGCGTAAGGTAGGATAACTAGAGAATTAGTTTACTTGAGTTGAGGAGCTATATGCATCTTATTCTTGGCGAAAGATAACTGAAGACTAGAAGAACTGATTGTGAATGAACAAGGTTCGCTTAGAATGGTAGAGAATATGACAAATCTTATTGGAAACAAATTATTTGAGAATGAACGATTGAAACATCTGTATTACCGTGTTATGGACTTTAACAGGCGTAATCATTTATCTGATAAAGGGAGTTCTAGGCAGGAGATAATTCGCTAATGTATAGGTCCGGTGTTGTTTGCGTAAACGATTTGAAGGAAATCAACAGTGATGTCGGTGACCATAGTGGAAGCGTGGCATTAAATAAAGCAGTTCAAAGTGATAGGCTTAATATTAACTGCGAGTGAGGCAGGATGTGTTAGTTTCCTTGGTATTCAATTGTAATCATGGATGGCGGTAATGAAAGAATTAAAAGTGGGGCAGGGAATGGCGTTAGAATTGAAGTTGAATGAATTAGAGGAAGGTACTATGCTTGTTGTATGCAATGATTTGGTTTTGTGGGATTGGTAGAAGAGATTTGGCAAGGTATGTAAAAGGAGATGTTTGAAAGTAAGCATAGATAAGAGTAAGATTATGATTGTGAGTGAGGACCAGGGTTGTGGAGTCGGAGTCGGAGTCGGAGTCGGAACGGTGCGGAGTCGGAGTCGGAGTCGAGTCGGAAGTCGAGTCGGTCAGTCGGAGTCGAAGTCGGAGTCGGGCAATTTTGAAAAGTGTGGAGTCGGAGTCGAGTCGGTGTCGGTAATTTTGAAGAGGGGTGGAGTCGAGTCGAACCAAAGTCGGAAGTTGTCAGTCTGAGTCTTAGCGAGTCTGGAGTCTTGAGTCC
>JABUQX010013270.1:0-15000 GCA_015478945.1 Trachelipus rathkii | reverse complement strand
TTCGCAGCCACTTTTAAAACCCGAACTATTCCGTTCTACTGCGGCAGAGCCAATGCGGCTTGCAATTTTGTGAGGGAACCCGAAGGCTTCTCGCTTAGCTCTTAGTCATAAGGTAAGAATGCATAGAAGAACGTTCAAAAACGAAAATTCATAGGAGAAATCGCAAAACAAAGTCACAACCTGAGACGAGGATTTACAGAATTTGAGTCTTTTAGGAATAAAGGTGTTTGAGGAGAATGTATGCCTCGTATTGATATTGTACATGTAAGATTTGTTTGTAGTAATTTAAGGTATTCCTAGGCGAGTCAGTTGCATGTACCATGGTGATAGTTTTAAAAGAATTGTAATGTTTGACATGTAAAAGCTTTGGGCGTCTAACAACAACACATATTGTTGATTTGAATTGTTTGGCACCACAAACTTTACGTACCATAAAGGACCTCCCCTCTCGCTAAAAGAAATCTTTGAATCAGAAAGATTTGTTTCAACAACATAGCGTGTCAGTATGCCAAAAAACAGTGCATAACTTAAGTATCCATGAGATGGTAGGACTCGCATCCCTATGAATGGGATGTGGGTGAGTTCCTGCGAACAAAGATGGAAATACAGGATAGCCTGGTGTTTGGTGTCTAAGGCTGCAATGTGTAATTTATTTGTTTTTGTCTCCACATAATACCTGGGGACAAAAATTTGCATATTAGTGTAGGTCTAAATTTGGTAAATACCACTAATGCTTCGGATTGCAGTGCATTACTATATTCATTACTTTTAATGCAACATTTCGTAAGAAAGCATCAAATTTTTGAAATTTTTCCTACTAGAGATGATGTTACTTATTGCTTAAGAGTGCTTTTAATTATTTTAAAATTTGTCATGCAATTTAAAGCAAATGTTAATAATGTTAATATCGCCAGATACCAACTACTTAAAAGAAAATCAGTACTTAATAAAACTAGTCTATTCTTCTGAGAAATATTTAGCTTATAGCCAAGGTTAGTTTCCTTACAATTTAAAATGTGCGCCAGATCAAATTGATCAAATTTAAACATAAAAGCTTTCAAAATTAATTAAAACAAACTATAAACATTAAGTTATTGGAAAAGAAAGCATTGACTAAATTACAAGCGATTTTATAGCGGGTGCTAAAGCATTACAAACTAAACTTATTCTTTCTAAAGGTTATAAAAAGAAACTGAATTGTTAAAATAATGGGGCTAGCATTATTATATAGCGCTTCCTGTTAAAAACTATCAAGAAATGAAATTAATTATCAAAACTACTTAAGCTGTATAAAGCAAAGTCGTTAAAGTTAATGAAACTGTACAAAGAAATTAAAAAAAACTATGCGAAACAATTCTCTTCATAAGTGAAAGAAAGACAATTTGCATTACTCTCCTCCTTCTTTCGTCTGTCTTTCCTCCGTCTTATCGTCTATCTCTCTCCTTCCAAGGTCATTTTACAATCATATGACCGAAATTCACTGTTCATTCATGTGCGAAATTCCGTATTCGACGACCTTGATGATCAGGTGATCAAAACAATACTCGGGTGTACGTACGGGTACACACAAACATACATGAATCTATATATATATATATATATATATATATATATATATATATATATATATATATATATATTTTTTTATATATATATATATTATATATATATATATATATATATATATATATACATATAGTATAGTATATATATATATATATATATATATATATATATATATATATATATATATATATATATATATATATATATATATATATATATATATATATATATATATATATATAGTTTTTATATAATATATAATATATATATATATATATATATATATATATATATATATCTAATTTGTTCGGATTATAGCTAAAGAGGTTGTCAATAATCCAAACAATTTGATCGAACTTATCTTTTAAATTCAGAACTGAACGGATTTAGCAAAAGTTTTTTCCTAATTGCAAAATTACTTTATTTTTTAAAATTAGAAAATAGCATTTTCAATTCTGAAGGACAAAACGCACTTTCGAATCTGAAGGATTCTTATAAAAAACGTGTTCGTTGGAATCTTTCTTTTTAAAAGCTACTTTACTTTAAAAAATAAAAAATAAGTACATTCTTATTCTAAAAGAGTAAAAAAAACAAAAACTCATTTTTAAATCAATTAAAAATATTGTCATCAAATATGTCCATCGGGACATTAAAATCTATGCTTCAGGAAATATCTGTATACCTCCTTTATCTCTCTTACGGAGGACCGTCTCAACTGTATGAGCCTCCCTTTTCTAAGAAACTGCTATTTAAACCTTTGTTTAAAAAAAAACTTAATAGATCGAAAATCATAGTAAACGTTACGGCTTGCAGCCTAAATATCCTAAGACAAACTCGGTTAAAGAGCTTCAAAGGGGGAATACCGGGGAATAATTTTCACCCAATCGAGTAACTTCCCTTAAAAGGACCTAACCTTTTGAGTGTGGTCAGTCTTTTAGGGATAATAACATTTAACCAACCCATGATTTAAATCTATTATATAATATATATATATATATATATATATATATATATATCATATATTATATATATATACTATATATACTATATATATATTATATATATATATATATATACTACTAATATCCTATATATATATATACTTACTATATATATATAGTATATCATACTATATATATGGCTATCTCTTTCTTTATCAAAGTTTGATAAGCGCCACTAGAGGCGGTCTGCTTGTTACTTTTAACAAGGTACTTGGCTGGCTTACTTTAAAGCATTATTACATGCTTCTGGAGTAACTGTGGATGGAGTAGAGATGAGAAATATTTTGGAGATCTTTTTCCCAAACTATCTATAGCTTTGGGCCGAGCTTCTTACTCGTGGCACTGTCGCCTAACTCATTCTAAACTGTCATCTTCCCTTTTCCTTATAGGTTGAAAACGGAAAACGATTAGCAGACAACAACTGGTCGCTAAAATGAAGCTGAAAATTAAAACAAACTTTATTGTTAAAAAACTGGTGGCTGGCTTTCCACTCTTAAACAATCTCAATTGAGCCAAGCATCATACTCGTGCACTGTAACCTTCTCATTCTCTACTGCAATCCTTCCCTTTTCAATTATAGATTAAAAACTGAAAAACGCATTAGCGTACCAAACTAGTCGGCTAAAAGAGGCTAAATTAAACAACTATTATTGTTAAAAAAACTGTGGTTCACTTCAGACTCTCTAAGAATGTAGCTCTTGTCCTGCCTATATATCTTAAACTTAAGCACGGTTGCTTATATAACGAGGTTTCCGGATGCACTGGTATTTGCAACTGCCGGGAGCCTCCTTCGATTTATTTTCTAATTAAATCGGACTCTTGCTTGGCCAGACTTCTTTCACTCGAATGTCAGTCTTGGGCCGGAAAACATTCTGTCGTAGATTGCTTGTTCGTCTTCTTCTTCTTCTTCTTCGCTAGGGTCTGTCTCTATTACACCTCTGTCGGTTACATAGACCCTCGCTGTTTTTATTTCTTTTGGGAGATTCTCTTGATTCTCCCTATCTGCTTTCATATACCTTTCAAAATCTTCTGGGCTTTTGAACGGAATGACCATTTGATCCACGTCTGGAGAAGGTCTCCATGAAGGGGCATTCCTACAGGCGGCGGTTGATTTTCTTTTGTGTGGCTTCCGACAATAACGGCAATATGGAGAGTTCCATTTACAGGCCTTCCCTGAGTGCCCAACCGATTCACATTCAAAACACCAGTCCTGCTCCTTCAATTCTTCTTCGGTCATTCTTTGATAAAAACCTCCGTTTCTACGGGAGACAAATTCTGACTTGGCTTCTTGATTCCCTTTATCTTCATGTTTCTGCCTGTAAGAGGACTTCTTCGATCTCCTTTGAGAATCTTTATACTCGTTCGCTCTTTGGCTTGCTGGCTTATCTTTAGCTAAGAACACTCTAGCAGTCTTCTGCTCTATCTGTTTTCTCGGATTAACTTTAAATAAAGCTCCTCTGGAAACTTGGGCAAACCTTTCTAACAGCTCAACTAGGCTGATATTTGCATCAAAAACTTTTAAAATCTTCTCTCTCAGTCTTTCACAATCCCTCCTCTCCCTGATACTCTCTAATACCTTAGTCGTGACCATGATATTTACGTGTTTGCTTGAGAATCCTGCTGCTGCGTCAATTTCGCAAAGTTTCACTTGAAACTTCCACAGCATGTTTTTCAATGCTAAAATAAAAGCGGTAAATGTCATTTCGCTGTCTCTTTGTAACGTCCAAAATTTCAGCAAAAGATCAAAAATCGTGTCTTTGCTGTCCGGTTGTAAAAAGATCCTTAACTGTAGGAGAAAATCTTCTTACTTTATACAACAAGAGAAAGACTGGTCGTTGAGTAAATAATACCTGGCTTCTGATTCGAGTTTGCAAGATATCATGGACTTAGCGAAAGATATTTTTCGGTTCTCAGTTAACGGGCCTAGCATGCCTAATCTTTCATGTAGGGTCGAAACGTATTCATTGAAGCTAATTCCGTGCCAAACCTTTGTATTCAGATTTAAACCAAACAGCTTATGGTCCTCGGGAATCTCCGGGAACGCGGTGCTGAACAGATTTGACTGGTATAGGGGGGCTGTGTTGGACTGAGATGCTGTATTATATCCAAACCCTGCTTCCTGGGGTGGATGGGTACCTTGACCCTGACTGCCCTGCCCTGGGGAGGCATACATCTGTGCTTGATCTCCGCCGGACCATCCCCAAGGGATGTTCTCTGGCTGTGGCTGCATCCTAGGGTGTCCGGGAGGAACGGAGATCTGCCCCCATATCTGGTTGGGGTTGAATGTTCGGCTGTCAAAACTAGGCTGTGTCATAGGAAAGTTTATCGAGCTCTCCCATGTATTCTTATTTGGCTTACTGGCGTAATAATTTCCATCACCGCTCCAATTTGCACGAGACTTTCGGTGAGTTGTGTTAGGTTCTGTACCTTGCTTTGCTGATGGGTTCATTGTGTTGTCTAAAAGAACTGATTGCAGTGAAAATCTTTGAGCAGTGTCTCTCCGAGCAATCTCTTCAGCTTGAGGATTGGGTTTTAAAGAGAAATTATGTGCAAGGCTGAGTCTAGGCGGTACCTCTCCTGGGGGGAGCTGTCCCCTCGGCTTATCTTTCACTGATTCCTCTTGCCTTTGCCTCCGAATTAATTCGGCTTCTTTCTCCTCCTTATCACCTTCTAAATCCCCTTTATTCTCTTCTCTATCACTAATCACTTCTTCATCATCTGAAGTGGGCTTCGTTCGCCATCCTATCTCAAAGACAAAACAAATTCTTGAGAACAAAAAAAAAAAACTATCGCTAAAATGAAGTTAGTTAAAGTTAAAAAACTCCACCAACAAAAAACCACTGTTTAATTTTATTTACGCTCGTCTTAAATTAGTACAAATTGTTTAATACTCGCTTAAAAAAAAATCACATAGCTACGCAGCTTCGATATATGTTTTAAAATTTTATAAAAGAGCACTTCTAAATGTAAAAAAACAAGAGACACTTTAGTCTCGTGTGACTTGCAAAAAAAACAATTTAGTCTCGCTTGACTGTATATATATATATATATATATATAATATATATATATATATATATATATATATTATATAATATATATCTTAATATATATTATATATAGTATATATATATATATATATATAATATATATATATATATATATATATATTAATATATATATATATATATATATATTATATATTATATAATATATATATATGCGTCGACCTGCGTCACCTAGCCACCTACCGATATATTTTGCCATCCCAGATTAAAAACGTCGGGATAAGCGGATGTATAGGAAATCTCCAACCGGCCACGCCTCATGGAGTATACGCCGACGGATGGGTTATAATATATATATATATATATATATATATATATATATATATAGTATATATATGCTGCTTAGATTAAATATATACCTATATATTTATAATTAACCGTACCTTCTTTTACGCACCTTAATATATCTCTATAGACATATATACTTACTTACTCTTAAACGCTATCTAAGCCTGTGAACAAAATTTTCTAAACTGAAAGAAAATAATAATGCTAATCTCAATCGAGAGAGAGAGCAAATTCTGGCTATATATATATAGTTTATAATCCTTTCATCCCTATCTTTCTCTCCTTCTCTACGCTTGACCTTCAACTGTGTGCGTGTAGGCTTCTAAACGCGTGGTGCGGTGAGTGTGGTGTGGTGTGTGTGTGTGGTGTGTGTTTTATGCGTAATTTCATTTTGACGCCAACTGGCTATGCGTTGCTGCTTTGCTCGTCAATTCTCTCCTTCCTCTCGTCTCTCTTCTATTCTTTTAATGGATATATATTATTATATATATATATATATATATATATAATATATATATATATATATATATATATATATATATATATATATATATATATATACTATATATATATATATTATAATATATATATATATATATATATATATATATATATATATATATATATATATATATATATATATATATATTATATAATTTATTTTGTAAATTTTAGTATTTTACCAAAGCTTACGGAATGTTAATTGAAAGAAAAGGTATTGGAGAAAAGGGTAAACAAAGTTTTGGAAAATTAATTATTCTTCAATAATTATTTACGAACTTACTCCAAATCTGGGTTTACCTTTGATTAAATTGATAAAACTTACTCGATTCTTGCTTTTACCTGTTATCAATTTAAAAATTAGCACATAACATATGACACCTATTTTTATCAACCATAAAAATATAACCCACTTAAGAATATATATAAAAATATACGCTTAATTAACCTCTAAAATTACACACCTGATGAATGGCCATTCGCGAAAAAATTTCTTAAAACTACAAATATTTTTCACCTGACATAAAATAACCTCTTATTTTATATAAATTGTTGCATGTAAAAAATACCTATAATTGTTACGCAAAAAATTTCTTAAAACTACAAATATTTTTCACCTGATATAAAATAACCTCTTATTTTATATAAATTGTTGCATACAAAAAATATTTATAGTTGTTTCAAAATTTCAAAATAATAATAATAATAATAATAATATTAGAATTATATTTTTTCTGTTAATAGTTGCGCAACCTTGTAACTTTTATATTTCATGGGGGAAGGGGGAAAAGGGGTAAGAATTTTTCTACGATATTGTGGAGAACTTTTCTCCACTTGACTGAGAGTTTCCTCTCTGAAGCTGCTGAGTAGTGAGAGAGGCTTTCCTCTCTACCGTTGGCTGAGTCGTGGGAGAGGCTGCTTTCCTCTCTACCGCTGGCTGGCTGCTTGGCTGGGGAAAACTCTTCCCTAAAAAAATTTAAAAAAAAACTTTGTTTTTTAATTAAGAATTCTTACTTGTTAGCCTCCTGGCTTTTCTTTGTGTATGGTTTCCAAGTGAAGTGGAGGTTGTTTTGGACTTTGTTAAGATGGCTGCTTGCTACGCTGCTTGCATCCGGCTGCTTTGAAGTTCCACGCCCGGATCCCTCCGGATTTATCCTGGCAAGGTCGCCAGATGAAGTGATGTGCTTTCTTGGCCACTCGCCGTCACATCGGATGGGGATTATTGAGTAAAAACCATGTTGTCTCCACTCTTTATTCAATGGTGCATTTAAGACCTCACAATAAAGAAAAGCCCATAATGAACAAATTACTAACAAACTCGTCACAACAACAACCTGCGAATCAATTAATTATCGGTAATTACATGATCCAAATTTAATAGTTAAACAATCATATATAATAATGAATTCATATTATTAATTATAAAGAATCACCATGCTCATCAAGACAAAATAATTATAATATATTCATTAACAAAAAAGAATTAGTTATAAATATAAAATTAATAAAAATCAATTTATATGTAGTTATAAAATCATGACACAATATATGAAATTTCAGGTAACAATTTTCATGAAATAAAATGGTTACTAACGGAACTTAATTAATCGAACTTTAGATAACCGCTGAAAATAACAGGTAAAAGGTTATTAACTAAACTTAATTAATCGAACTTTAGATAACCGCTGAAAGTAAAAAGATATTAAGGGCATTAATTTACCTCCAACCTCTTCTATTGAGGACCTCTTTGGAAACCCATAACACACGGAATACACTTAGTATTCTTTAATATTTTACCTGTATTATTAAAAAGAAAAATACACATTGTAACAAAAATACTTAAAATTGTAAAAAGATTATATATACAATTATATATATATATATATATATTATATATATATAATATATATATATATATATATATGTATAATAATTATATATATATATCATATATATAATATATATATATATATATACTATATATATATATAATTATATATATTATATAATATAATATATATATATATATATATATAATATGTATATACATAGGTACTTTAATGCATATACAGGGCTTGGGGAATATTAGTAACTGGGGAAAAAATATATTCTCTGCCTCGAACAAAATTCACGCCCCCCCCCTTTTCACTCTTTCTTTCGCAGCCACTTTTAAAACCCGAACTATTCCGTTCTACTGCGGCAGAGCCAATGCGGCTTGCAATTTTGTGAGGGAACCTGAAGGCTTCGCTTAGCCTTTAGTCATAAGGTAAGAATGCATAGAAGAACGTTCAAAAACGAAATTCATAGGAGAAATCGCAAAACAAAGTCACAACCTTGAGACGAGGTTACAGAACTTTGAGTCTTAGGAATAAAGGTGTTTGAGGAGATGTATGCCTTATTTGATATGTTACTATGTAAGATTTGTTTGTAGAAATTTAGGTATTTCCTAGGGCGAGTCATGGCTTGTACCGTGGGATAGTTTTAAAGAATTTGTAATGTTTGAACATGTAAAAGCTTTGGGCGTCTATTGCAACACATATTGTTGATTTGAATTGTTTTCACACAAACTTACGTACCACAAAGGCCCCCCCTCTCGCGAAAGGAATCTTTGTCAGAAAGATTTGTTTCAATCAACATAGGTGTGCAGTATGCCCAAAAAACAGCATACTTAGCATCCATTGAGATGGTAGACTCGCATCTCTATGAATGGGATGTGGGTTAGTTCCTGCGAACAAAGATGGAAATACAGGATAGCCTGGTGTTTGGTGTCTAAGGCTGCAATGTGTAATTTATTTGTTTTTGTCTCCACATAATACCTGGGGCCAAAATTTGCATATTAGTGTAGGTCTAAATTTGGTAAATACCACTAATGCTTCGGATTGCAGTGCATTACTATATTCATTACTTTTCATGCAACATTTCGTAAGAATGCATCAAATTTTTGAAATTTTTCCTACTAGAGATGATGTTACTTATTGCTTAAGAGTGCTTTTAATTATTTTAAAATTTGTCATGCAATTTAAAGCAAATGTTAATAATGTTAATATCGCCAGATACCAACTACTTAAAAGAAAATCAGTACTTAATAAAACTAGGTTAGTCTTCTGAGAAATATTTTAGCTTAATAGGCAAGGTTAGTTTTCCTTACAATTAAATGGCCGCCAGATCAAATTGATCAAGATTTAAACATAAAAGCTTTAAAATTAATTAAAACAAAGCGATAAACATTAAAGGTTATTGGTTAATTTAAACAAAGCATTGACTAAATTACAAGCGATTTTATAGCGGGTGCTAAAGCATTACAAACTAAACTCATTCTTTCTAAAGGTTATAAAAAAGAAACTGAATTGTTAAAATAATGGGGCTAGCATTATTATATAGCGCTTCCTGTTAAAAACTATCAAGAAATGAAATTAATTATCAAAACTACTTAAGCTGTATAAAGCAAAGTCGTTAAAGTTAATGAAACTGTACAAAGAAATTAAAAAAAACTATGCGAAACAATTCTCTTCATAAGTGAAAGAAAGACAATTTGCATTACTCTCCTCCTTCTTTCGTCTGTCTTTCCTCCGTCTTATCGTCTATCTCTCTCCTTCCAAGGTCATTTTACAATCATATGACCGAAATTCACTGTTCATTCATGTGCGAAATTCCGTATTCGACGACCTTGATGATCAGGTGATCAAAACAATACTCGGGTGTACGTACGGGTACACACAAACATACATGAATCTATATATATATATATATATATATATATATATATATATATATATATATATATATTATATATATATATAATATATATAATATATATATATATATATATATATATATCTAATTTGTTCGGATTATAGCTAAAGATTATCAACAATCCAAACAATTTGATCGAACTTATCTTTTAAATTCAGAACTGAACGGATTTAGCAAAAGTTTTTTCCTAATTGCAAAATTACTTTATTTTTTAAAATTAGAAAATAGCATTTTCAATTCTGAAGGACAAAACGCACTTTCGAATCTGAAGGATTCTTATAAAAACGTGTTCGTTGGAATCTTTCTTTTAAAAGCTACTTTACTTTAAAAATAAAAATAGGTACATTCTTAATCTAAAAGAGTAAAAAAAAACAAAACACATTTTTAAATCAATTAAAAATATTGTCATTAAATATGTCCATCGGGACATTAAAATCTATGCTTCAGGAAATATCTGTATACTTCCTTTATCTCTCTTACGGAGGACCGTCTCAACTGTATGAGCCTCCCTTTTCTAAAAAACTGCTATTTAAACCTTTGTTTAAAAAAACTTTATAAATAGATCAAAAATCATAGTAAACGTTACGGCTTGCAGCCTAAATATCCTAAGACAAACTCGGTTGAAGAGCTTCAAAGGGGGAATACCGGGGAATAATTTTCACCCAATCGAGTAACTTCCCTTAAAAGGACCTAACCTTTTGAGTGTGGTAATTTAATCATCTGACAGGGAGATGGACCATCTTCAGTCTTTTAGGGATAATAACATTTAACCAACCCATGATTTAAATCTATTATATATATATATATATATATATATATATATATATATATATATATATATATATATATATAATATATATATATATATATATAGTATATATATATATATATATATATATATATATAATATATATATATATATATATATATATAAAACATTTGATAAGCGCCACTAGAGGCGGTCTGCTTGTTACTTTTAACAAGGTACTTGGCTGGCTTACTTTAAAGCATACTTTATTTCTTTTTCTAGACTATACTGGCTTCTGGCTTACAAAATTTGTGGCTTCCCACTCCCAAACTATCTATTTTGGGCCGAGCTTCTTACTCGTGGCACTGTCGCCCATCTCATTCTAAACTGCCATCTTCCCTTTTCATTGATAGGTTGAAAACGAAAAACGATTAGCGGACAAACTAGTCGGCTAAAATGAGGCTTAAAATAAACAAACTTTATTGTTAAAAAACTGGTGGCTTTCCACTCAGACTCTCTAGGCTGTAGGCTCTGTCGCCTATATATTCTTAAACTTAAGCACGGTTGCTTATATAACGAGGTTTCCGGATGCACTGCCGGGGGCCTCCTTCGATTTATTTTCTAATTAAGTCGGACTCTTGCTTGGCCAGACTTCTTTCACTCGAATGTCAGTCTTGGGCCGGAAAACATTCTGTCGTAGATTGCTTGTTCGTCTTCTTCTTCTTCTTCTTCGCTAGGGTCTGTCTCTATTACACCTCTGTCGGTTACATAGACCCTCGCTGTTTTTATTTCTTTTGGGAGATTCTCTTGATTCTCCCTATCTGCTTTCATATACCTTTCAAAATCTTCTGGGCTTTTGAACGGAATGACCATTTGATCCACGTCTGGAGAAGGTCTCCATGAAGGGGCATTCTTACAGGCGGCGGTTGATTTTCTTTTGTGTGGCTTCCGACAATAACGGCAATAAGGAGAATTCCACTTACAAACCTTCCCTGAGTGTCCAACCGATTCACATTCAAAACACCAGTCCTGTTCCTTCAATTCTTCTTCGGTCATTCTTTGAAAAAAACCTCCATTTCTACGGGAGACAAATTCTGACTTGGCTCCGTTAACTTCAGATTTTTTCATGTTTCTGCCTGTAAGAGGACTTCTTCGATCTCCTTTGAGAATCTTTATACTCGTTCGCTCTTTGGCTTGCTGGCTTATCTTTAGCTAAGAACACTCTAGCAGTCTTCTGCTCTATCTGTTTTCTCGGATTAACTTTAAATAAAGCTCCTCTGGAAACTTGGGCAAACCTTTCTAACAGCTCAACTAGGCTGATATTTGCATCAAAAACTTTTAAAATCTTCTCTCTCAGTCTTTCACAATCCCTCCTCTCCCTGATACTCTCTAATACCTTAGTCGTGACCATGATATTTACGTGTTTGCTTGAGAATCCTGCTGCGTGCCGTCAATTTCGCAAATTCACTTGAAACTCCACAGCATTTTCAATGCTAAATAAAGCCGGTAAATGTCATTTCGCTGTCTCTTTGTAACGTAAGAAAAAATTTCAGCAAAAGATCAAAAATCGTGTCTTTGCTGTCCGGTTTAAAAAGATCCTTAACTGTAGGAGAAAATCTTCTTACTTTATACAACAGAGACCTCAAAATATTTTGAGTAAATAATACCTGGCTTCTGATTCGAGTTTGCAAGATTATCATGGACTTAGGGAAGATATTTTCGGTTCTCAGTCTAACGGCGCCTAGCAGCTAATCTTTCATGTTAGGTCGAAACGTAGTTCATTGAAGTAATTCCGTATTGCAACCTTTTGTATCAGATTTAAACAAACAGCTTGAGGTCCTCGTTGAATTCGCGGGAATGCGTGTGAACAGATTTACGGTATAACGGAAAGCTGTTGGACTAATGCTGTATTATAAACCTAAACCCTGCTTCTGGTGTGATGGGTACCTTGACCCTGATGCCCTTCCCTGGAGCATACATCTGTGCTTGATCTCCGCCTTGACCACCCCCAAGGATGTTCTCTGGCTGTGCTGAATCTAGGTTGTCCGGACGAACGGAGAATCTGTCACCCATATCTGGTTGGTGGTTTATGAATGTTCGGCTGTCAAAAACTAGGCGTGTGTCATATTGAAAAGTTTATCGAGCTTCTCGATGTATCTTATTTGGCTTACTGGCGTAATAATTTCCATCACCGCTCCAATTTGCACGAGACTTTCGGTGAGTTGTGTTAGGTTCTGTACCTTGCTTTGCTGATGGGTTCATTGTGTTGTCTAAAAGAACTGATTGCAGTGAAAATCTTTGAGCAGTGTCTCTCCGAGCAATCTCTTCAGCTTGAGGATTGGGGTTTTAAAGAGAAATTAGGTGCCAGGCTGAGTCTAGGGGGTACCTCTCCTGGAGGGAGCTGTCCCCTCGGCCTTTATCTTTCACTGATTCCTGCTTAGCCTTGCCTTCCGAATTAATTCGCTCTTTCTCCTCCTTATCACCTTCCTAATACCTTTATTCTCTCTCTATCACTAATCACTGTCTTCAATTCATCTGAAGTGGCTATCGTTCGCATCCTATCTCAAAGACAAACAAATTCTTTAGAAAACAAAAAAAAACTATCGCTAAAATGAAGTTAATTAAAGTTAAAACCGCCACCAACAAAAACCACTGTTTAATTATTTATTAGGCTCGTCTGTAAAAGATTAGTTACAAAATTGTTTAATACTCGCTAAAAAAAAATCACATAAGCCTACGCAGTTTCTGAAATGTTTTAGAAATTTATAAAAAAAAACGAGCACTTCTTAATTATAAAAACAAGAGACACTTTAGTCTCGTTTTACTTGTAAAAAAAAAAATATAGTCTCTCGCTTGGACTGTTATATATATATATAGTACTATATATATAGTATATATATATATTAATAATATATTATATATATAATATATAATATGTATATATAATATATATATAAATATATCTCGTATATATATAATATAGTATATATATATAATATATATAATTAATATATATAATATATATATATATATCTATGTTATATATACTATATATATATATATTATATATATATATATATAAATATATATATACATATATATATATATAAATATATATATATTTTATATATATATATAATATATATATATATATAATATAATAATTATTTATATATATATATATATATATATTGATATATATATATATAATATTATTATAATATATATATATAGTATATATGTGTGTGTTTAAATATATACTATTATTATTTAATAATTAACCGTAACTTTCTTTACGCACCTTAATATATCTCTATAGACATATATAGCTTAGCTTACTCTTAAACGCTACTCTTAAGCTTGAACAAATTTTTCTAACTGAAAAGAAAATCAATAATGCTGAATCTCATCGGAGAGAGAGAGCAAAAATTCTGCGCTATAAATCCGTTATAATCCTTTCATTCCTATCTTTCCTCCTTCTCTACGCTTGACCTTCAATTTGTGGCGTTAGCTTCTGTACGCGTGTGCGTGAGTGGGTGTGGGTTTGTGTGTGCCTGTGTGTGTGGTTATGCGTAATCTTCATTGAAACGCAAAACCTGGCTATGCGTCTGCTTGCTCGCTCAATTTTCTCTCTTCCTCTCTTCTCTCTTTCTATTCTTTTATTGGGATATATATATATATATATATTATATATATATAATATATATAATATATATATTATAGACTATATATATATATATATATATATATATAATAATATATATATATATATAAATATAAATATATATATATATATTATATCAATATATATATATATATATATAATATAATAATATAACATATATGTATATGATAGTTATTTAGTAAATGTTAGTATTTTACTAAAGCTTACGGAATGTTAATTGAAAGAAAAGGTATTGGAGAAAAGGGTAAACAAAGTTTTGGAAAATTAATTATTCTTCAATAATTATTTAATTGATAAAACTTACTCGATTCTTGCTTTTACCTGTTATCAATTTAAAAATTAGCACATAACATATGACACCTATTTTTATCAACCATAAAAATATAACCCAC
>JABUQX010013269.1:47500-50000 GCA_015478945.1 Trachelipus rathkii | reverse complement strand
GAAATAAATTTCTCTCCCCAACACTACCGCTAATAAGTTTTTAATATGTGATTTCCTTACTATGTGTTTAGGCTTCGCTTAGAAAAATTCTAAAAATTAGTTGCCCACATCTTAAGATAATTGATCTTTCCTTAGCAGCTCTTCTTTTTCTTAGATTAATGTGATTCTGTGATTCTTGGTCTCTTATTTTTTAAAGCATGCGGAAATGCTATTATGTAAATATCAGAAATCTCTAAGTCACTTTCGTTATATGTTTTAAAATTATAGGGAAAAAAACTCTCAAAATTTAAATTCAGAAACTCTTAAATAAATTATTGAGCAATTTACCAATTAAATAAATAAAAATATTATATAAATAATAGTAAGTATTTAGGGAAGAGGTGACACATATTTGAAGAGGTGGTATGTATATATTAACACAATTGATAAGTTATCAATGTAGTTAATATATATGAAATGTATTAGATTCAGAGATATATTCATCCAAAGAAGAAAAATGAAATTTTATACTAAAATATATTCCAAAAATAAAAATTTGTATAAAAAATATAAAGGAAATGATTTTATACCTTTGCTTAAGAAGTTTCGAGGATACAACTACCCAGTTCTTTCCATGAAACGTCTGGGGTGAAATTATAAAATTCTTTTCTTTTGATATATAAATTTTTATTTTTGAATAGAACCTATGCCAAAATCATTCAGTACCCAATTAAAAATCAAAGCAGTGACTCTGAAGTTTTATTGTAGTAAAGGTATGGCGATCAAAGTAGCGATATCAGTTATAGTCCCACCAGACCTTAAAGCTCTATAGAGTTCTACGTAATTTACCAGAGGCATTTTATCAGAGTTTTATGGTAACTGTTTCGGAAGCTGATCGATAGAATTTTGATAGGAAATTTTCGTTAAGGTTTAGAGTTGTTTTATCGTCTCGCTGTCAAATTAACTTACACTTACTTTTAAAATTACATAATTTTTCATTTAAAATAGTTACCGATGTCCACCGAAAATTTTTATTCAGTTTTGTTTTAAGTTTTACTAAAAAGATTTTCCTTGATATGGGCAAAAAATAGAAATAATGTTTTTTTTATATATATCATGTCAATACTTGTTTCTAAAGAAAACGGAGCAAGAAAAACTTATGGGCCTAAGTATATATATAATATATAAGTATATATATATATATAATATATATGAAAATAGTAGTACTATATACTATGATATAACTATATATACATATATATATATTATACTAACTCATATATATATATATATAGAAGATTAATGAGGCAGTGTACGGTGCGGAGTATTAAGCATTTTCTTCTGATAAGTCGGACAGTTTTGTGGATCAACTACCTAGACTCGAAGTAGATTTTGCCATGAGCGCTGAGCAAAACTACTAAAAACTGCCCTGCCTCAGTCACTGCCTCTATTTTTAATTGGGTAGTTTTGCCTTAATATCAACACACAAACAAGTTTGTAACTTGTTATTAACATGATACCAACAACCTCGCAACCCTTCCCTATTTACTTACACAGAAATATGAGAGCAGCGGGGTACCTACTATCGTCCATATTTAGGTTGGATTCTATTTCTAGATAAACAATTTAATGCTAGATAAACTATTTTCTAGTATTCTGTTCAATAAAAGTCTATTTACTGAAAGGTATGATAAAATATATTTTTTTGGTGTCAAAGAAATTATTTTTTTTTTATATAAAAAAATAAAAAAAACAGATCTCTATCTGGCAATAGTATCCCAACTGATGGAAAGTAAATGTGACGATTTAAACATATTTTTCTTCATTTGTGACTGTTCCCATATAAGAATTATTATTATCCAATTATTATCACATACCATATTATTATAATATATTATTAAAAAGATTTTAATAATTAATAATTATTTAATAATTTAATTTAATAATTATTTTCTTACATGTATAAATTAAAAATAAATTAATAAATAAAAAAAAGTAAAATATATAATAGCACATAGGAACAGTTACAAATTTAATAATAATAATATTAAAATTAAATCAAAGATATATTAAAATTTAATATTTTTTTTAATGATAACCTTATTTAGCCTATAGATCTTTAAAGGGAAGAATAATCAATTTTTGGCAGTCTTCCTTCTTCATATATAAAATAAATATAAATAATGCTTTGTAATGCTAATTAATGTTGCATGCCAATATTCCAGTGAACTATATAGTTATATAGATATATATACGTTACTATACATAGTATTATTACTATACTAATATATATATTTACTATAATATATATATACTATAGCATATCATATATATATATATACCTTGCTCTATGAAACGTAGTTAGCTAAACAAAGAAATATATTGCTGCCATACTAAGCTAATAATTATAATAAGTACTAATGAATAAGAAAGAAGAAGAAAAGAAAATAGATTTTTATAACACAGTAACAAAAATAATAATAATAATCATTTTAATAATAATAATAAAATAATAATATAT
>JABUQX010013269.1:37500-40000 GCA_015478945.1 Trachelipus rathkii | reverse complement strand
GAGTACGGACCACCTACCTGGAAAGAAGAGAAAAAAAATTCAGTATTCTCAGTTCTACTTCCCGTGATATGCTTTGGGATTCCAATTTTATCTTTCTTTTTTTAGGCTGTCCCGGCAAAAGAAATATAATACACTACCAATGTTGCCCGGAACCGTACGTTGATGTGACATTTGAAATTGTAATCAGGAGACGAACGTTATACTATTTCTGCAACCTTATTCTACCTTGCGTTCTCATCGCCTCTATGGCTGTGTTGGGCTTTACTCTCCCGCCAGATTGTGGAGAGAAGCTATCACTAGGTAAAACTAAAAGAAACTAGTCCCCAAAGCGTATTCATATTTCCTTTTTTAAACAAATTATTCTCTCCTGACCAATTTTTCCAATCTATTAGTATTTAATTATGATAAATATTTTTTACAAATTTTGTTTTAAAGGAGTTAGAAATTAAAGTTGTATATTGTATTTATTAACTTTTCCGTTTTCCGCCAGCATATATATATATATATTATATATATATATATTATATATATTATATTAATATCTTTATATACAATAATATATTATATTATATATATATATATATATAATATATATATATATATATATATATATATATATATATATATATATATATATATATATATATATATAACTGCATTACATTCCTTAGAAGACGAATATAATAATACCCCTTTTACGTTTGGATGTTAAGATGCCGTAGGGTATTAATTGTTTATTTATTTTTTCTCTCTCTCAAACTTCCAATTTTTTTTCAAAAAAAAGGTCTTAAGTCTAGCTCCAAGTAATATCAATAATTTTAATGAAATGCGAAACGGGGGCAGGTAACATTGATAAGAGGTCAGCTCTTCTTACACAGTTATCGTTTTGAAAATATAGGCCAAAATCGTACCTGCATTTTACATAACATCAAAACAAAAAATTGCCTAAAAATAATTACACTTGGTTTTTTGATACGTTGCGAATCGTGGTGCGTTCCGATTTAAGCGTGATTTTGAGATGTGAACCGTTGATATATTTAAAACGCAGAGTTACTTCGTTTGGTAGAAGCATCAAGGTCTTTTAAAATCATTCTTGGACAGAAGGCTAATTATATTTTTTGAGCACCTCTGGCCATAATGTTTTGTGAAATTGTTTTACAGGTTTGCCCGGAGAAAGGAACCTTATCCACTACTCCTGTTGCCCCGAACCATATGTTGATATAACCTTCTTCGTCATCATACGTCGGCGAACTATCTATTACTTGCACAACCTGGTCCTTCCTTGTGTTTTGATAAGCAGCATGAGTATGCTTGGATTTACTCTGCCTCCAGAGTCTGGGGAGAAACTTACTCTAGGTATGGCTGCGGCCAGGGATTGAACCCAATGACATATAATGATATATAAATATTTATAAGAAATATATAATGTTATATAGAATCAACCTTGCTTTGCTATAAAATGAAAATATAAGATATTTTTAGTAGTTAAAAAAAACAGCTTTGTACAAAATCTAAATATAACAGTTTTGAATGTTTAAGATTAAATTGTTTATTAATATTATTAACATTACATTTTATTCATTAAATTTTTGAGAGAACAACAGCTACTTTTTACTTAAATTGAGAATAATGACAGCTTTTTTTACATTTATTACTTGGGTAAAGTAAATTAGTTTCAAAATAAAATGTTGCAATGATCATTGTCATGAAATATAAATATTTAATTACATATTGTATAGATTAATATAAATATACAAATAGAATTTTTCAAATAATAAAAATGGATTTGTGTTGGCTCCAAGACTATCTAGTAAATTAAGATAGGAGAGTGAATGTAAATTTATAATTATTTTTTAGTCTCTTTCATCATCTCTCTCCCAAAAGCAGGAAGTAAAATGCATATGACGAAGTGAAGCAGTCAAATTGTCACATTTTTTTTTTTACTTAAAGTAAAAGAAAATTTAAAAAAAAAAATCACATTTTCCCAATTTAAAATACGTCATATTCTTCTACCCTTCATTAAAAAGAATGTCACATTCTCTTAGTATTAACAAATAAAAAAAATGTCACTTTCTCAACTTAAATGTCATATTCACGTCACTTGAATATTGAATAATTGAGAGTGACTCAGAGGTGTGAGAGCGGGGCCATTGAAATTTAAATAAAACTAATTTATCAAATTTAATTAGCTAAATACGAAAAATTTAAACATAAACCTTTTACCAATCCCTTAAATATATAAATATTAAAATAACTTATGTAAACTCAATAAGTTAAATAAATTAAAATTTAAAATTTAAAATTTATTATTTTACATCTGAAAAATAACAATCTGTTAAACCATTTTTTTCCTTATCGCCTTATATATAGCCACATATCTCTGGAATAAATAAGGTATTTACTATATTATAGTTCTAAAATTATCACTTCTATAGGTATTACAGGTATTTTTCGGGATAATATTTATATATAAGTCTAGGAAAGAGACAGAGTGCGGTCC